>OVBB01002543.1:0-11164 GCA_900406415.1 Isatis lusitanica | reverse complement strand
AAAAGAAAGAGTAAGATAAACATATTAAGAAAGTTTTTAATTAAATGAAAAATCAACATGGTGGTTATATTTCTTTGGAGTGGATGAAGTTTTTAGTTTCAAGTGATTAAAGAATTTATTAAAAGAAGTAAAGAATATTTATTGCGTTTTACAACAGTCAGACGTTGTGTTTCATACCACGAATCGAAACCAACTAATGTTTTTTTTTTGTGATCAATGAACAAAAATAATGTTTGTCATAAACATTAAATATATAGATACATAAAGTTATTATAGTTATATACCTAATGTTTGTCACAAACATTAAATATAGATAAAGTTATTATAGACTATAGTTATACCTTGTTCTGGGTGCGTTTGTTCTGGAACCAGAATTTGATCTGTAGATGGTCTAATCCCAATTGACGGCTAAGTTCTTTCCGCTGCTTGTCATCTGGATGAGGACACTCTTTGAAGAAACTATTCAACAAACAAACAAAACAATTAATTAAATATGTGAAAGCATTCCATATATATAATTAACGTTATATACATACAATAAAAAAAATTGAAAGGTTAAAGAAAATTAATTACTTTTCCATCTCCTGGATTTGCGGTTGAGTGTGACGATGATATCGTTTTCTCTTAGGACGAGGATCTGGAGTGCTTCCATCTTCTTGATTCTCACTTGCATTCGCACTGTCCAATTCCTCATCCCCAGAACGAGTACCACCGTTCATGTTGTTGTTGTTGTTGTTTTCGTTTTCGTTGTTTTCGTTTTCGTTGTTATCCGCGTCTCCGGTGTTGTTGTTGTTGTTGTTCACATCTACTGGTTCCATATCTGGCTGAGACATTTTTGCTAATTTTCCTTTCGATAATCTGGAGGATCTTAAGAGCTGACAAACTGAACTTAGTTACTGGGAAAATTCAAATAAGAAAGTTGATCATGCTTGCTCATAGTATTTAGAACTAACTAGGGTTTGCGAAAGTGGTTATTTATTATTATCATTGTTTTCCTTAGTATCTGAAAAAACTCACTCTCTCTCTCTCTCACACACACACTAAAACAAAAAAAGTTAGTCTTTCCAAGTCAACTACTTTTCTTTTCTTGTTTTTTCTTTCTTAAAGACCTTGAAAATAAAAGAGAAACAGACAACAATCAGCTGATAGTTTAGAAAAGAAATTGAGGTTATCAAAGGACCCACAAGTTGAAATTAAAGACCAAAAAAGAAGAAAAACGCTTAACATCAAAACCAGCATATCCACAAACAATCAACACCGATTGCTTCTCATATACACTCAGAAACAAATTAACCCAAAATTATTTTGAAAAAGAAAATGAACCTTCTCCGAGACTGATTAAAGGTCATAGTATCAATGTAAGCAGAAAAAAAATTGAACAGATTTAATTTTGAAAGTAATTTCCTAGATTTCTCAGTTTATAAAGATTTAAATGAAACTTGAACCAGAAAAAATTAATTGGAATAAAGAATACGCGAAAAGGAAGAGAATACACAAATTAAGAATGGATTATTTTGTCAATAACAAATAAAATGACCATAACTAGACCAAACACAAATGCAACGTTAATAAGAATATTATAAAGTTGGTTACATAGATAATCAAATTAATTATATCGTAGTTTATATACTTGGTAAAAAGACGGAGATGTTCCGTTAATCCATTTTATTTTTATTTTTATTTATTTTAAATAAAATTTTGTAAAGGTAAGCAAAACATTTAAATAAATATAACATTATATATTTACTTATATTAATTAGATAATAAAATAT
The DNA here is from genome assembly GCA_900406415.1 of Isatis lusitanica. Lineage (NCBI taxonomy): Eukaryota > Viridiplantae > Streptophyta > Magnoliopsida > Brassicales > Brassicaceae > Isatis > Isatis lusitanica. The sequence continues at coordinate 9,392 of OVBB01002543.1, read as the reverse complement.
AATAATATAAGAAAAATAATTACTCGTTAATCACCTATTAATCTACAAATTAAGTTACACTAAATTAAAATTAGAAAAAAATATTCAGGATTCATGATAGATATAGAATCTGATCCAACCTAAGCCGTAAAATAAGAGATCCAAAGTTCTGGCGTCTAGATCATAATAATTAGAATTAAAGATCAAAACACTTTGGATCTGATCATGATCTGTTTCCATATAATTTTATAGAATATTATCAAAACTAACATTTATTTATATTATTTTGAATATCAATTACAAATGTGCTCTAAATTATTTAAAATTAGTTTTGAAAATTTTCTATACACTAGTCTATTTAGTTTATTTTTATTTAATGATTAATTTATTTAAACATTATCAAAACTTTTAATATTATGTTATTTAGCTTAATTATTTTAGCGTATCTGGATCAGATCCGTATACACATGGACATTTTTGGATTCGAATCTAAGTAATATTCTTCAACAAATATCTATTTTTATACCGATTAATGTTTAAGCGCGAAACTTTTTGAATATTAAAATAGTTTTTTGTTAATTAATTAAAACTTCATTGAATTAGCATTTAGCGTGCGAAAATTTTTAAAAATGCAAAAATTGATTTTGACTAATCAGGATATAGATCTTGTTTGTTAAAACACCTTTCATATATATGATCAAATTTTGTATCGAGGAAAGAAAAAAATAAAAACATGATATGATTGATATATGTATATGCACGGATCGGACCAACATCAAATAATATTTTCCCGAAGAATCAAAGATCTAATTGTGGTGATGTGTAAAATTAGCGTTTAATACAAACGCAAAGACGTAAAATGAAAAGAGGGTAAGAAATATATTCCACCGTTACCTTTTTAGGTTTGTCTGTGTGAACTCGGAAGAATCAAATATTCTTTTATCTTTCTGTTTTATTGTTCCTTCGTCTCTCCCACCATCTAATTTGTCTATAACCGAGAAGAAAATGAAGACAATTATAAATCAGTACGTGAACAAAATACGGTCCCAAATAGTTATCAAAAAGAAAGAAAAAAGGTACGGACCCTATAGCAACATAAATAAGAATCATTTCATCATTTGATGTAAGTATATGAACATAATATATAGATGAACAAAGACGTTATTGATAATTCCGTATATTTACCATAAAAATGGGATGGTGCAATAATTCTAGTCAAATTTAAAAAGAATAAAATCTAAGATATATTGGTGATTAATGAGAAGATTAATGAGTGTCACAGATATAAGTTGTCGATGAAAAATAGGACAAACCCTTGAATTCTATCGATAGCCTATGAGTTTGGTCGGAAAACCGTTGATGGTTTTACGAAGCGGTTTTGAGGCGTAATGTTCAAATGAGAGAGTTTTAATGAAAGTGCTGAAGAGAGATAATTGCAGTGAGGATGAGTGTGCTATTGAATTTAATGGTGATATATATAGTGTGTGAGAGAGACACGTAATTTACCCTACACGCTCGAAGAAAACAGAAGAAAAGAAAGAGAAATAGTTGATGATTTTCTTTCATAAATTCTATCTCTTCTCCGCGTGGCGCAATATAATTGGTTTCCATTTACGGTTATATATTTTTTAAGAAATGAATTAAATAAGTAAGTAACTAAATTTAGTTGTTTATCATTAAAAGATAAATATAATTAAATTTAGTCCTCTTTTACATTTTAATATCTTTGCATATTGAGAAATAAAATTTTCTATAAATGACTTATATGGTAGGACCCGATCTAGATATACATATACTTTGTTAAAAACATATAAAATTATTTAAAATTCAAAGATCTAAATTTTATACCGAAAATACACTATCAAAATTTTATTCACAAAACTATTACCGCAAGTACTTTTCAAGTATAATAATATGTTAGATTATTTCTAAGCAATTTCCAAATTATTTGTATAACTATTGGTTCTCAAATAAATTAAATATACATAGGACATTGATTAATTTTTTATTAAAGATGTATAATATCAATCGATTTGTTCAATAATACTATTTATAACGATACATGGTAACCAAATTAAAAAAATCTGTTATATTATTCTGGACTAAATCGATTATTCGTTAACACTAAAATATTAATAAAAAATCTAATATGGATTTTTCCCTAAAAAGATTATTAGTTTATAAAAAAAACTTAATAGTCAATAAGAGTAACAAATATGTAAATGAAGACCACGATAGCCGAGTTATCAACTAAAATATCATTAAACTTTATTCGTCGGTCAATGTTTTATTACCAATTTACTAATTTGACTAACAATTTAATCATGATATACCAAAATATAAGATAAATAACTTTAAAAATTAAAAATTATAAGATTAGTGCATATTATTTAGTTTGTTCAGCCAATTTTTTTTTGTATATATACCATTTTGAAACAAATTCGTCACTTTAGAATTAAATAACCATTACATATCTTGTTTATAATTTTAAATGTATCGTTGATAATAAGAAATATAAAAATACAAATTTCAGCTCTTTTTTTTTTTGGTCACAAATACAAATTTCAGTTCATATGTTATATACAAAAAACCATTTGAATATTTGAATACCCAATCTATTTGGTTCTTTCGATTCTGAATAATGTGGTCATGCCTACCGCTAATATATTTTGGATCTACTAATGCGAGTGATATAATTAATTTTCATTTTGATTGGTTTGTTGTGGTTCTTGTTTTATTTAGATACAAAAATACTAATAAAATTGTTCATGTTTATTCACGATAATATACGGTAATATGTTCATATTTCAGAATACGTAAAACTTTATTTTTCAAGGAACTAAGGCTTAAATTCATCAAATCAGGGGATAAGAATCGGAGTACATTATTACTTAAAGGCATCTATATGTCAATAGTGTCAGCAGTTGTTGGCTAAATAACTAAAGAGTAGTCTAAAGAACTAAAGACTCTTTCTAAGTTCAAAAGTGACCTTTTCGGTTTGCAAGTCTCTTCTTCTTTTCCTGTCAGAAGGTTTTTAAAATATATTAGTGTAACTAAAATTCTTACTTTTTGCATGCCATTCCAAGGGTAACTGAAAGCTTAATAAACGTTAATTTCTGTGGGACCTTACAACTTAAATAATTCTTTTGTCAAAAGATGTTTTAATTCCACCATTTATAGAAAAACTGACAGCCTGTAATTTTGGGTAATTTCCTTGTTTGTATATGCATTCATGGAATAAACATGCATGAATGTACACGTCTGCTTTGTATTATCATTGCAACACAAATAATCATATTACCTTTCAATTTTCAACCTCCTTATATTTTAATACATAAATATAAAAGAATTTTTGTTCTTATATAACTGTATTATTTGACCCCGCGATTTTTTTTATTATAACTTACCATGACGTGGATTGTTGACCAAAGTCGAAAAGGGAAAGTATTTCGTCTGCATACTCGAAGTTACTCCCGCACCATTAAAAATAAAATATACATGAACAGAGAAATGAGAGCATCTATTATCTATTTTTTTTGTGTGGGTAACATCTATTATCTATATATACTTTAACTTCAACAACTCATGCATGTTTTTTTCTATAGCTCAGACTAAGAATTAAGAATCCATGTACAAACAGATTACTAAAATATGTGAAAATTATAGTACTGTTTAATCCATTCACCACTACCAACTCTGACTGAAATCACAATAAAAGAGAGTTCAAACTAAGCTCTTGTATATACGCTAGATTTACATAATGATCCATTAGATTACCATATATAAATTACAAATTTCTTTAGAATGCGAAAATATGTACAACTTAACCAGAGCACAATGATGTTAAAATGAGTCTTAAAGTTCGTCTATCTAAACGGGTTTTGGTGTAAAAAAATTGGTTTGTGAGTTGTGACTTATTTGATTAAAGAAAAATGATTACTGCTTACAGGAAGGAGACTCCACTGTATAATTAAATCTCATAAATTTAAATGAGTCTAAATAGGCTTAAGAAAACTCGATCAATCTAAAATTAAATAAACTTAAATGAGTATGAAGTTAAAGTTAAATAAGCTTAAACGAGTATAATCTAGATTGATAGAATCTAAACAGGCAGCATCTAAAACGGGCTTAGGCCGTTAGTTTTAACATCACCACTACTAGAAGTCTAGAACGTTGTTTAACCAACTAAGTTTTGAAGAACGTTAGTATACTACAAGATATGACGAGTATAGCTACATGTTCTGCAACGACAACAATTTATAAAAAGACAACCCACACCCATTACTTTACTTTTCTAAAATTTAATTAGCGAATCAGTTATTAGAATTATTTTTCTAAAACTTTTGTTACACTAGTTTTTTTTTTGTGGTGTTTTTTTGTTTCTTATTATATGGGCTTTCACCATAAAAACATGAAGGGCTTGGTGAAGTACCTTAAACCAAATGAGATTTGTTTAACCCATAACAATCCGACTTATAGATATTAGTTGGTCGACAGTGAAAAAACTAATTTATAAATCGACTAAAAACTCTGCTGGAAGAAGAGTTCTGTTTCAGTCTTATTCTTATTTAGACCCATTTGGAATACCACCAATACCTTGCAGAACAAACAACTCCGCCATTGGTGCAACAAGTATCAAATGTATATAAAGAAGTTAGCAATGAGGGCAATGATTATCGTTATATTGGTTATTGTGCAAATTGATACTATGTATTCTGGAAGACGTGTTATTGAAAAAATCCTTGTTTGTTCATAACAAATTGGTGCGGTGAGCGTCAATCGAATCACGCGACCTTCAGATCTTCATACTTTCAACGAGCATAACTAATGAAAAGAAGGTTTGACCAAAAAAAAAAAAAACTAATGAAGAGAAGTGTCTGTAAATCACCACAGAACACCAGTGTTTTAAACTAACCAAAAATGAAAATCTTTTCATTGATTAGAAAAAGTTGTCATAGTCAACTAACTAAAATCAATTATTTACTACTTATAAAAAACTGTACAAATTTTGAAAACATAGGATAATTTCTTTTTTTGGATATCTTTGTTATAAATATCATTTACAAAAACCAGGTTAATTATTATTAACATTATGTTTATTTTCGTAAAATATTTAGACATGATTTAAAGTATGTAGAACTCTACAAATCCACATATGAATTTGAGATCGCGTGATCAGAGATGAAAAGGAAGACCCGAAATTTTGTGAACTTTCTTTTCAAATCTTTCTTTCAATCGGCCAAAATAACGTGAGCAGCTACAATATTGTAAGTTCTCCTTCCCCTTCTTCAAACTCCGATTCGTATTTTTCATAGCCTCTCATTGAATAATGATCAAGTGAGCTAAAAAAATTTAAGTTCAGATTTTTCTGATAAAAAAAATCATCATCAGTTTCCTAAATTTTGTTTGCTTGTTTATTTGTTTGTTACTCAGTTACCTAAACTTGAGGGAGAGTTTATGGCAGAATCCTACTTAGTCAAAATATATTAAAAATCTCCTTGCAACATATGCGCAACTAAGTAGTTTTTTTTTTGCAACTAAGTTTAGAGGAAACAACTAGTTACCATAAAATCAAACAATATTAGATATTAAACTATAAACGAAAATTGCATGGGTTGTGTTTGGTTAGTTCATGTTTTCCTATACAAAACAAGATCCGAAAAGAAAAAGAGAGAGAGGGTAAATCACAAAAGTGAAACACAAAGAAACAGAAGACAGAATAAATGAATGTTTGTCTTAACAATCACATTTGGTGGAGAGAATTGAAGCAATGAAGGTAAATGTGGAGATAATAACGGGTACATTTATAGATGCGGAGGTGAGTGAGAACGCGACGGTGAAGGAATTAAAGGAGAAGATTGCGACGGAGGTGAAATTATCTGTTAAGCGTTTAATACTTGTGGTCGGAGATGAAGAGGAGAGAAGAACGGTGAAGGAGGATGAAGATGAAATGAAGTTGATAGATTTAGGAGTGAGAGACGATTCTCATATTTATTTGTTCTTTAAGCATCCTGATTTGGTTTACAAGGAAGAGAGATCTCAAGGACGAGGAGATGATGCTTCTGTGGAGGAGATTTCATCGGAAGCAGAGAGTAAAAGAGGAAACGGAGAAGAAGAGGAAGAGGAAGATAAAGCGATGAAGAGTGAAGAAAAAAATGGAGATGTGAAAGTAGAAGACAGAGAAGAAGAGAAGAGGAATGGAGAAGAAACAAAGGATGATGATGATCTTCAAAATGGAAAAGAGAAAGCAAGGGAGAGTGAACAACAAGGAGCAAATAAAATGGATGGAGTTTCTTGATTTTGATTTTCTTAGCCATTCCATTATTACTATTACTTTTGCTATTGTGATTATCTTGTCATAAGGTTTCTTGTCCGATAAGTAAACAGCTTAAATGAAATATCATAATGTCTTTAGTTTCTTTCGTTACTTCTTTCTTCTTCCTTCTTCTCTGTCCAAAACAGAGCAAAAGCCTCTTTGTGAGAAGAGAGAGGGCTTCTCAATTCTTCTTGGTCATTTCCGGTTAACGGATTAGCCGAATGTTCAGGAGTTGATTAAGCATAGTTAGTTATTCACAGGATATTATCTCCTTAATAGATTTTGTCTATATCCGAATCGAAACCGATAATAGTATAGAACTGCTTACAAACGAGCACACCTTTTTTTCTTAATTATGGAAATCTGGTTCAACATGACTATTTCGATTTTCATGAAAACTCAAATTCAGGAATATCCCCAAAATAAGGAAACTCAAAATGGGCTTTGAATTGTAGGGATTTATTTGATTATGTATTTGCCTTAATTTTGAAATGTAGGTGATAATATTGTGTTGACTAGCATGTAGCCTAATCGTTTTACTACCATACATTACATTGCCCAGTTTGTATAGTTTTAATTAATACACGAAGACTTGTTTGGGATTATTCACTTTCAGTTACATAACAACTTCTTTTGTAAGATCTCTTTTGAATGGATTTATTCGATTATGTTTTTACCTTAATTTTGAAATGCAATGATAATATTTTGTTAAGCAAGATATGTAGTCCGTTAGTCGTACCATCAACTAAATAAATTCTCATTATAGTTATTTGATTATGCATGTGTTTGCCTAACTTTTGAAATGAATTGATTTTTGTACCTATCGCACCAATATACGAAAATGTATAATCCAGTCCCCTCCCATAAATTTCTACACGTAAGATAACGTCAGGAGAGATATACTTATTATTTGTAAGAAAAAAAAAACTCGAATACGAACCTTAGTTTTCAGATTTCAGTAACCTCCACGACTAAGAGACCCTTTAAACAGAAAAAGAGTGTCGCCATTTTCAACACCATGCCACCGAAGACTACAATTCTCTCGCATAATCCGTTGCTTATGTACGAATATATACTCGTCTCTTGGCAACGTCTTGTTAGCTTGTAACATTTCTCTCATCTCCGAGATGGTACAAGAGTCTTTAATCTCCACAGGGATTCTTGCACCGTTGAGTAAACTCGATGACGTCTGCACCAAGAAACAGAGCTTCCTCACCGGAGCAACGTCTTTGGCTCGGTTGATTGACTTGAGAAACACAACAATCTCTGAGAATTCTCTGATTCCGTATTCGTTTAGGTTCCGAAAGTCATCGGCTAGCTCAATCCCGGAGAAGTATAACTGCATTCGCTTTATCGGTGTGTTCTCCACAATGTGAATCTTGTCCTTTAAGCTACTCACCTACAAAAAAAAACATTTAACTTGTTAATCAAGAAACTTATTAAAATGTAAAGATGTGAGAAATGAAACAGTAAAAGCTACCGTTTCCGTTTTTTCTACTTCGATGGCGAACTGTTTCGACGGGAACTTGACGGTGACGTGGATTTTCTTTACTGCGGGGTTAGTAAAAGAGGATGCGGTGAAAAGAGGAGTTACGGTGAGGTCGATTCTGGAGCCGTGTGAGATGATTGGGTAATCATCGATGTCGAGACCGTCGAGGAGTTCCCAACAAGAGACAAAGAGAGTCAAAGATGATGCTGGGATCTGAAGGAACTGTCCTAATCGTTTCTTGATTTCCAACACTGATTCTTGTTCTCCGATTTCCATGGTGAATTCCTGGGTGTATGAGACAATTGTCACAATCATATTTACAAATGAAAAGGATTTATGTTTGGTATGTTTATCGGAAAAAAGGACTTTGATTTGCCAATGCGTAATGTATGTATACACACATATATATACAAGGAAGAGTGCAAGTTGTTGAAATGCATGTAAGAAAGACTTTGGGGAAATAAGAAATTCATGATAAACTTGATGTGTAGTTGGGTACTGTTTGTGTCATTGTGTGTGTGTCTGTTACAACACTATGGGTCTATACGTGATATTCAATTGAATTTGGCATGATATTCGATTAGGTAGTTAGTGGAATAACCGAAGAATGTAAAAAGAAAAAGATAATACTAGCTAATATATAATTTTGTATATTAACTTAAGGTTTGAGACCAAAAAAAGGTTTCAAAGTAGAGAAAACGAGATGTTTTTTCTTTTTTTAAGAAAATAGTAGTGAAGTGGAGACATGGTGAGGGAAAAGATTTTTTTATTTCTGCAACTGTTATGAGATTATTCAACCAATAAACCAAAGATAAATAAAATCATGACAACATAGATCATTAACAGTTAATCAGTTATCGAAAATCTATGTAATCATCTGTTATTAAGCCTAATTTTTATTGTCCTCATGAGAGAGTCTATGCCTTGAGATTGTTTAACTTCTGCTTGCAATATATATGCTCGAAACTATAGCTGTTCCGGCGGCTAAAACCGCCAGAGATTTCAGAAAATTCTTCACTGTAAAAATTGATTCATTCGTCGGTATCTCCAACAGATCCATCATCTGCAATACCATATTAGCACAATAATGATTAGCTCAGCTCTGTTATAATGAATTCGAGATTGAAAAGATTGTTACTAACCTTTATAGGTTGGTTCCAGTTCTTCTTGATCCCTTGAAGATGCCCTCTACCAACAACTGCCACGACCGAGTTATGCTCACTTGCAACTCTTAACAACATACATGACATGTACCTGAGAGATTAAATGCAACATTTTGCAAAAAGATCAGGAAAATATTGTTCACTTTTTTTACATGTTTTAAGATTGCTGAGTAGAAACTGAAGGAAATGAGATAAACAACGAAATCTCCTATGACTATCATGGTGCTTAGGACTTTGGGAGAGACCCTTTCAAGAAACCACTCCATATACACATTCAACAGTTCCACTACTGATAATGCAAGTTTTAGACAAAGCGGTCAATTTATCTGATAAACTATAAAGAGAGAGACAGGACTACAAATACTGACTTATCTCGCTCATGCACAAGTGTATCCATGAGAGATGGAAATTCCTTGCTCATTTCTTGAATCACCAATGTCAGCAT
>OVBB01002542.1:0-11164 GCA_900406415.1 Isatis lusitanica | reverse complement strand
GAACTCAGGTTCACCACTTATATCCAAATAATCACACCTACAAAGAACCAATGCATCACGCAAACCAAACATAACAAGATTACAATTTTTTCCCCCATCAAAGCTACAACAACTTCAAAACTTGCAACGATGTCGCAAACGAAACTTAACAAGAGTACTGTTTTCATTAAGTATTAAGTGGATTTGCAAACTTCTTCAAGCTGCAACTTTAACCATTTCTTAAATTCGATAACAGAAAGCTTTTTCATTCAGTATTTTATAATAAAGATGATCTTATCATCCTAATAATCAAATAATGTAGCAAACGAAACTTAACAAGATTACACCTTTTTTCATCAAAGCTACAAGTTCATTTGTCAAGAATTGAGATCACAAAACCCAAAAAATCTGATTTTAGTCACCACAAAGTTTGCATTTCAAACTCCAATTGCATCAACTCATAAACACAAAGTTCCGATTTTTTTAGTTAACACTGTAACTAAACACAACAGCGAAAAACAGAGCAAAAGACGACTTTACCCTGAATCTGCGCAAGCGGCGACGACGGGATCGCCATGGATACGGAACGGTCCAACACAGTTGAGGATGAGTTTGGTCTGAGTACAGAGACGGCGAAGTGAATCCTGGTCGGATGTATCGGCAGTGAGGATAGCGACGGAGGGAGGAGGCGGGTTCGGGCGGGATGCCCATTGGAGAGACTGTGTTAACCGGGTCGGGTTACGACCCGCTAAAGCCAGAGACTTTAACGGAGAAGACGGTGTTTGGAGGAACTTGAGAGCTTCTCTGACGACGTATTTGCCGGTGAATCCGGATGCTCCGAGTATGACGATATCGTAAACCGGGTCGGGTTTTCGGGTTGTGTCCATCGTGTGATCGGATTCGGAGACGGAGAAAAGCTTTTTGGCTTGTAGAGAGATTTATTTCTGCGTATTGAAGTTTGTGTCCACCGACAAGAACGACCATAATATAAATCACACGTCATTGTCGTAATAAAAAGGGAAGTAACAGATCATATGTTTTTTTTATTTTATTCATCGAATAGATATTATTTATTACGTATGTTTGTTGATTAATCAATCAAATCAATAATGAGATCCAAAATTGTAGAGATTTTTGAGGCAACTGTGAATTTGTTGCATAAGATTTCTCGATATATGACTTTCTGCTAAGGAGATGATGACCCTTGGTTCATTCTCTACCTCTAAAGACTCTAGACCAGAAAGAGTCTCTTAATACTCATGCCCAACTTCTCTCATGCTCTGCCTCTGAATCCTTCCTCTTCTTTCTAAAGCACACTTGACCACTCTTACAGCACAATCTTACATGTTGGAAGATGAAACTCGAAGAAGTATCACCAAGGTTGGTTTATAAGTTTATAAAATGTCATTAGATACCAAGCAAAGTGTACATAACATTGATCCTTGTGTTAGTTTATTAGTGTAAGAACATTGTAAACTATCAAATGTTTTAAACTCCAACAAAAATGCATGAATAAATAATATAGATTTCTTTTCTGCTGCTGAATTTGTGTAAACTAAAGTTCCTTTTGACTGAAGAAGACCCTTTAAAGTAATGAACTTGATCAACAGTTATCATTGTACAACTTTAGTAAGCTTTAGTATCAAACCCCACCTTCTGGTATAAAATATAAATACCTTTTTGAGATCTGTTGTTTTGTGCATTAGAAGATATTCAAGAAGGTATGTGATTGATTTTCATTTTGAGAACTCTGTTTTTCTTTTGTTAAGACATCTGAACAACTTGGGATAGATTAACTAACTAATCCACCTTTATTGTTTCTTAGCATTTTAACATATTGGTTAGGTCTTCTCAATCAATAACAGATTTGATTTATCTTCTCTGTAGAGGAAAAAAAATATGGTGAAGGTGACAGAGAGCTAAATATGTCTTCTTTTTTTTCACTTTCTCTCTCTCTTTTTTGCAAACTCAAGAAGAAAAAAAAGATAATCACCCAATTTTGGTCCCATGATTCTCTCTCTTGCTGTTTATGCGGTTGTGTTTTTGCAGCTTCCCTTACCTCTCTTTCACAAGAAGACTCAAAACAAAAAAAAAAAAGTTTGCTTTTCCTTTTAATAATTTTGTCATGTGATTATTTTTTTCTTTTCTTTCTTTTCTCTTTCCCTCCTTTTTTTGTTTTTCATCTTTGTTCTTTGTTCTTTTGTCTGCAATCCCATTTCATCTTTTTGGCTTAATGACGGGTTGATTTCCCGATATTAGACCCGTTTCCGAATCAGGAAACAATATTTCTTTAAAAATGGGTTGCATCAGCTCCAAGAACGCCTCATGTCTAGGGGACGAGATTGCCTCACCGGTCCAAGACATGGAAAAGTACACCCCTGAACCTGACTTGTCCTCCACGAACCAGCAACATCGAGTTTCTCTTGATCGTTCATTGGAGGCGAATCACACTAGCAAGCGGTCAAGGAAATCGAAAAGATTGGGAGGTTCAGATTTGAGGGTTGGTGTGAGCCTCCTCTCCGGGTGTTCTCTTAGGAACGTTGAGGCTGAGGTGTCGGCTGCTGGTTGGCCGTCTTGGCTTTGTTCGGTTGCGTCTGAGGCTGTTCATGGGTGGGTTCCTCTAAAGGCAGAGGCGTTCCAGAAGCTGGAGAAGGTGAACATACGGTTTCTTGTGAAGGAAGTTACCAAGCCATTAATGGATTTGTGTTGATGAATTTTGCTTGTGTTGTAGATTGGACAAGGAACATATAGCAGCGTGTTTCGTGCGAGGGAAGTAGAAACAGGGAGAATGGTGGCTTTGAAGAAGGTTAAGTTTGATAATCTTCAACCAGAGAGCATTAGGTTTATGGCAAGAGAGATTTTGATTCTACGCAAACTCAATCATCCGAATATCATGAAACTTGAGGGTATAGTCACGTCTCGTGCATCGAGTAGCATTTATCTTGTTTTCGAGTATATGGAACATGATCTTGCTGGTTTATCCTCTAATCCGGACATCAGATTCACCGAGTCACAGGTACAAAACCTGTAAAACCAAATCTATTTTGTGTCTTTTCTATCTGACATTGGGTCAAGCTTTTGAGATTCTTTCCTTTTTGGTTCTTGTATACAAGGTCAAATGTTACATGCAGCAACTACTTTTGGGACTAGAGCATTGTCATATGCGAGGCGTGATACATAGAGACATCAAGGCATCAAACATTTTGGTTAATAACAAAGGAGTCTTAAAGCTTGGAGACTTTGGGCTAGCAAATGTGGTCACAGCTAAGAACAAACACCAGTTGACGAGCCGTGTGGTGACTCTATGGTACCGAGCTCCTGAGCTTCTTATGGGATCTACGAGTTATGGAGTATCCATCGATTTATGGAGTGTGGGTTGTGTTTTTGCTGAGATTCTCATGGGAAAGCCAATTCTTAAAGGCAGAACCGAGGTAAACTAAGCTGTTTTAGTTTCTGTCTTTAGAATAATATCTCTGTTGATGTCTTTTCTTTAAGTTTTTCGTTTTTTGCTATTGGGTTTTGAAGATTGAACAATTGCATAAAATCTACAAGCTTTGTGGATCTCCACCGGATAGTTTCTGGAAGAAAACTAGGCTTCCTCACGCAACTTCCTTCAGGCCTCAACATACTTATGAAGCTACACTCAGAGAACGATGCAAAGAGTTATCAACGACTGGTGTTGTTCTATTAGAAGCTTTACTCTCAATGGAACCATATAAGCGTGGGACTGCGTCATCTGCACTTAACTCCGAGGTGAAGAAAAGATTTCAGTTTCTCATTGCTTCTTCTCTTTGAGTGCCCCTCAGTTTTTTTCAATTTTTTCCTGATTTCTTTCGACTCTTTAGTATTTCTTGACGAGGCCTTACGCGTGTGATCCTTCTTCATTGCCTAAGTATCCACCAAACAAAGAAATGGATGCTAAAAATCGCGACGACAGGTCAGAGTTCTTCTCTTTACTTGTATCCATTTTTGTGGTTTCATATTAAAATCTTGAAACTTGTTCCATAAATTTCCCTAGTTTCTTCCGAGAGCTTTTGCATATTGAGAACTCTAGGTTACCCAAAGTTACCTAAATTGCACGACTCTTGTCTTGTTTTAGGGAAGAACTCATTATGCATATGTTTCTGTAGGAAAAGAGCAAACCTGAAGCTTCGAGATTCTGGAGTTGGCAGGAAACACAAAAGACCACATAGAGCAGAACGCGATTCAAAGAAATACGCTAAGCTGCCAATAAGACAGGTCTTTTTTTCCTCTCTCTCTATCTGTCTGAAATTCCCTTTTCAGCTTATTTCTTAAGCCTCAAGTAAGCTTTTTTTGCCTTGCAGGACACGTCTGAGGACAAGAACATACCAAATGAGGCATTTCGGGTCGTAACAACAACACATGGAAATTACTACAAGCTCTCTGACCTCCCGATGACGACAGGACCTGCAAGCGGTTTTGCGTGGGCCGTGAAAAGACGGAAAGATCCTGATAATATCTCCACTCTTACCTACTATCAACCAAGCTCAAGGAGCCAATTGAGTGAAACAAGTGTCGCTTTTGCCAAGAACACTTTCGGTTTGAAGTTGAAACCAGACAGTGACTCGGTTTGGGAGGTTCAGGCAGACAACGATGATCAGATTGTGGAGGAGTTACCTAGTGAGAAAAAGCGTAGCCGTGTCGGTGAACGGCACGGATCACTTGATGGGTCTGGTTTGGATTTCAGCCTAAGAGAGGATGATTCTCCAATAAAGAACAACTTAGTAAGTGATGATGATATATTGCAAGTTGGTGCATTATACAATTCCATAGATGTATATGATGGTAAATGATCGTTGGTGTTGCAGGAGCATGTACAACTCGGAAAACAGAACATGTCAGGACCGTTGATTTTTAAATCAGGCAAGATCGACGAAATTTTGCAAAGGAATGAGAGTAATATCCGGCAAGCCGTTAGAAAATCCCACTTCCAAAGGGGTAAATAAATTTATTAACTTCAAGAAAATCCCAATTCTCATTTTTAACCCAGTTTTGATATTGTTTTTTTTTATTTTTGGCAGAACAAGATGACAGATAAACCGAAAAATCAAACTACCAAGAAGACAAAAAAAATCCACTTTTCATCGTTGTTAGAAAAAAAAGAGAGGGAAAAGAAAAAGAAAGAAACATTAACGGAAAATTTGTGAAACCGATTAATACCCAATATGTTTCTGAGCCTTCTTCGTTTCATGATGTTACCATGTGATAGGGGAAGAAAAAAAAATACGTATATACATTTTTTAGAGGGATCTAAAAAAGAAAAAAAAAATAGTACAAAGCAATTTTCCCCATTTAAGTGGGGTTTTCTGAGTACCACTGTCACAGTTTTCTAAAAGTTATAAACTAAACATAAAACAGCCAACTAGTTAACTCGTCCATAGCTAGTGCAGATATGAACAATTTATAAATATTTTTTTAGTTCTATATATGATTTAGTGATATAATGTTGATTAGTATTGAATCTTTTTATGCATAATAGACAATAGTGTAATCAAAGTCGAATTTATTGGGAAGTTAGACTACCTAATCTATTTGCGCTAGGGCCATATAGTTTGATCACCCAAATCTAAAGATCTAAGTCCATGACAAGCTTCTACTCAAAAACATTACAAGACCAGTTTGCTTGCTATTGAAGGCACAGAGGAATCCTTTGGGACCAAAAATAGTTAGCGAAGATGATATAAGGTTAGTCCTCCGTTCATGAGAGGATACACATTATTCTAGCTACAACCAAAACGAGAGACTTGAACAGCTCTCTGATACTATGGACTATAATTGAAATTGTTCATGCGATCCATATCAGCAAATGTTATGTCTTAGTTTCGGTATATCAAGTGGAAGTCACTGAGCACTTGGCCTTGAGATGACAGAAAGAAAGATGAACAAGTATATCAGCAATAGTTGGAGTTGCACTAATAGATCCATCATGCAAAAAAACTAGGCCTCCGGACCCGAAAATTCGATCTGATACCGACCCGAAAAAAGAGAAACTGAATCCGAAACCGGTAAAATATTTGTACATGTCCTAAATTCCTCTACCGCAAAGACCCGAACGTGAATAGAACCGATTCAAACCTGATCCGAATTCGAGAATTGATGGGTATCCGAAAACCCGAAACCAAAATACTAACACAGTTAAAGGCTTTTTTTTTTCTTCCTAATTATTTACTTTGAATGTTCTAAATTTTCAGACCGAACCGATCCGGACCCGAGAAAAATCGACTCGAAACCGAACCGAATCCGAAATGAAACCGAAACAAAATTCTACAGTACCCGAACAGTAACTAAACTCCTCTATCCGAGAAACCCGAACCCGAATAAAACCGATCTTAACCCGACCCAAAAACCCGAATGGCAAGCCCACAAAAAGAGCAAGGATTCTGAAATAGATGAATTTTTTCCTTTTCTATAACAGCAGCCGAATCAAATCCATTTAGCAGTAGACTCTCCATAAATACTAGTGTCTCGGTTGAGCCCTAAAGGCCCATTAAGTTGGTAATGGAGGAAATTAATGGGCCTTGACCCATTAAGTATGGGCCTTAATTTTGATTAGGAATAATTACAAGTTTCGGTCATCTATTGCCGCCGATCGTGGAAGAACCCTAACGCTCGTCGGGATGGATATCGAGCTGAAGCAGGCAGAGATCATTGATCAGCTCGTTGATCGAGCTTCTAGATGCAACGGCGAGGCCCTGTGGCCTATCATAGTCGAAGCTACATCGCATCCTTGTCTTTTCGCCTTCTCCGAGATTCTGGCTCTACCCAATGTTATCCAGGTCTTGCCCAAAAACTGTCGAATGATAATTGTGTGTTGCTTTCGTTCTTCTGTAAATGTTTCATTCGCTTTTGCAGCTTCAAGGAACCTCAAACTCTGTATACCTAGATGTGCTACGCTTGTTTGCCCATGGCACCTGGAATGACTACAAATGTACCATCCTTTGAATCCTTCCGTTAGTTCGTTAGATGAGTTTAGATTTTAGGGTTTAGGGTTTAGAGTTACAAAATTGAGAAATTCTTAAACGAATGCCATTTTTGTTATTTATTTTTGAGATGAAAATATCAAAATGTGCTATATTTGAGAATTGTCCTTTTTTTTTTGTCACACTTTCTTATTATTTTTTTGTTTATGAACGATATCCATAGGCAATGCTAGCCGTTTCCCTCACTTGTCTCCTGACCAAATTCTGAAGCTAAAGCAGCTCACTCTCCTTACACTTGCTGAGTCTAACAAGGTATCACTTTTTTTTGCCTTAATCAAACAGCAATTCTTTCTTGTGTGTTGCTTATGTATCTGACCTGTAGGTATTGCCTTATGATACACTGATGGTCGAGTTAGATGTCACCAATGTTCGTGAACTCGAGGACTTTCTTATCAATGAATGCATGTATGCGGTGAGTGCAAATTTTCTTGCTTTTTTCTCTCGAAAGGTACTAAAGCAGCGACTTTGTTATTTTTCCAGGGTATAGTTAGAGGAAAACTGGATCAGTTGAAAAGATGCTTCGAGGTGTGTTTGTTTGTGCATCTCATTCTCTCTATCTAACAACCATTGTGGTTTTTGTTTATACTTACGGATGAAACGTGCAGGTTCCCTTTGCTGCTGGTAGGGATCTAAGGCCAGGACAACTAGGGGATATGTTACACACTTTGTCAAACTGGTATTTAATCTTGTTCTTGGTTCAAAATACGACCTACTGTTGACTTTCTATGTGAAATGTCCTTTTCTGATGAAACAGTTTCTGCCTTGCTTAATATTTTTGAGATTGTTAATGTTGGATTCTATGTCAAAAGGACGTCCTTTTCTCATCAATTCAGTTTGTGCCTTGCTTAATTTTTGTGACTAGGTTGAACACATCAGAAAATCTTCTCGTTTCAATTCAAGACAAGATCAAATGGGCGGATAATATGAGTGAGGTGGACAAAAAACATCGTAAGGAAGCAGAAGATAGAGTGGAAGAAGTGAAGAGATCTCTGTCCATGAAGGTCAGTGCTGGGCTTTATTGCTTCACTATTCCCTAACAGATTACGCTTTAGTTAGACTCAGGGTTACATGAGTTAGAGTTGGGTTAGAGTGGATTTTATCGACATCTTAGGTCTTTGTAAGGGGATGGGCAGAGACATGAGTAAGAAATCTCTCAAGGTCGATGTAGTCTTACTTACATTGTGGGCAGGTGGATGTTGACAGCAGAGGGCATAAAGAGATGTTTGGGGAACCAAGTGGAGTGATGGACTATGAAGAAGATGGGATCCGACCAAAGAGGTAAAGATTCCATTAGTTGTTGCCCTGATATATGATACAAGGCATGAGATGATCTAATACAAAAATAGAAAGGAGATGATAACACACTCACACACTCATCTTTGGAACGCAGGAGAAGGCATCCGATACGAAGGTAGAGAGAGAGGAGGGAGAGTTAAAGGGATTTGTATGGTGTTAATGGACATACCATTTACTTCTTGGTGGTGGATTTTTTCGTTTTGTTAGTTGTGGCCTTTATTTCATCTTGTGTAATAATAAACCTGTTAGGGGAAAAAAAACCTGCGTATATACATTTTTCAGAGGGACCTAAAAAGAAAAAAAATATAGTACAAAGCATTTTTCCCCATAAGTGGGTTTTTCTGAGGATAATTCTCACAATTATTTAAATGTACCACCGTACCACTGAATTAGCACAGTTTCTAATAGTTATTTAGTAAACTTGTAACAGGCAACAAGGTAACTCGTCCATTACCAAGTGCTGATATGAAAAATTTAGAAATGTTTTTAATTATTCGATTTAGTAATATAGGGGATGATTGGTTCGGCTGCCTGGGCGCGTGGCGGGTACACAGACTTTTTGGTATATTTGCGACCTACCTTGCTCTGTTCAACTTTTACGGAAGTCGCCTTGTTACTTGCCTTGCGATGGACGAGTACTTGCAGTACTTGCCAAAAATTGGCCAACTTGCGAGTTACTTGCCTTGCGACTTGCTAATTTATTGAGTCTTGCCTTGCGACTTGCTAATTTATTAAACAAATTTTGGAACAAAATAACATAAATAATTAAACAAGTTTGTTAAAATCTCAGCATACAATTATCCAAGTTTCAAAACATCCAAAATACTTGAAAATAGAATTTGAAATACTTAAAAACAACATCAAGCTTTTGTTTCTTCTTAATTATTTTTGTTTGATCACAACAAAACAAACACTAAAATTAAAATTGATATAAAAAAAAAACGAAACAAGCTTGAACGGGGTGAGTATAAAAAAAAAACGTTACTTGATACTTGCCCCATACTTGCGAGTAATAGAATTTCTCGGCTTGTTACCCGACTTGCGCGAGGCGAGTACTTGTTCGGACGAGGCGGGTACGGAGCAAGTTATGAGTAATACGCGAGCAACGAGTACTTGTGCCCAGGCCTACTATAGGAGCCATCTTTAGCTTTAATTTTTAGCTACAGCCCAACAAATTATCAATCGTGTTTTATCTCATTTTTTTAAAGCTACAGTCTCTATAGCAAAAAAAAATAACTGTAAAAGCCTTTATTTACTAAAACAATATTTTAAAGGCTGTAGAGAAAAATATATGGATATAGGAATGTCTTTTTTCTTTATTATTTTTGTCATTTATTATCTACAGCTACAGAATATACAGCTACAACAAATATATCTACATATCAAATTCTACAACAAATAATATACAGTTGCAGTCCAACCAATCATCCACATAATTTTAAACTGGCTATTGAAGAGATTTTTAGTTCTTGTCTGCACAGAGGAATCCTCATTTTATGTTGTCCTTGGGACCAAAAATAGTTAGCGAAGATGATATAAGGTTATGGCCTCATTTTGTTCCTGGCCCAAAATTCGAAAGTCGACATACTCAGTGGGCCTAACCCATGTCGGCATATATTTCTTGTTTCTTGGTGAAGTCTACATGAAGGAAAAGAAGGCATGCATGTCGTTGACGAAAACGGCAAAAACAGGAGGAGACAGACCCTTTGGCTATAAATAGAAGACGTCTACAAATACAACAACATTCATCATCCGAACAAGAGCAAATAGAGGCATAGAGAGTAAGAGAGATTTCAAGAGTAGCTAGCTAGTTTAAGTCTTCTTTCTTTGTATGAAGTATTGTAAGAACCAGTGGGCTCGGATCTCGTCTCTCTTCTCGTTTGAAAGTCGCCCCAACAATGTGAAGCTCGTTGGTACTAGTGGCTCGATCCTTGTATAAAAAAGTCCCAATGGAGAAGATACTGAGAAGCTTCTCCATCTTGCACAACTTCTGCCTACTCAGTGGAGTACTACCATCACAATGCCTTGAGATGTATGAAAGGCTCCTTGATGCAGCATGCACTAAGAACTAGAATTACGAAGCAGCGGCAAATTACGTCCTGGTGAGATTAATCTCAACCCAAATTTAGTTTTATCTTATTAATGTTGCTTTAGGTTTGGTTTCTTGGAGACCAAAAAGGAAAAAAGAAAAACCTAAGATTTGCGTTGCTTCCTTTGCCCTTTTGAAATAACCTAATGAATCTTGGACAATGTAAGTCAGAGTAAAGTCTCGGCCTCGTATCTTTTTCCTTTGATAGTTTTGTCAAAAGGTGTCAAAGACCTTGCATAAAATGACAATCAGCGATGTATTTGCCATTCAGCTTATGCAGGTACTGAGCCTTGATATGTGACCACACGATGAATGGTTATTTCATGTTTTTAGTGCAATGAAATTGGATTCACTCGCTTGGGCATGAAGTAGCTTTTTTTTTTTTTTTTGATGTGTTGCATAAATTATAGGATACGAGTTTTGTTGTTTAAGGTTGCTTATGTTCCTGTACCCTATATGATTTATCTGTTTCGACCATTGAGTTGATTCCTACAAACTGGGACTGACCATATAATATCATTATATGGGTTTCATTGAGTAACTTAACTTACAAAAGAAGATATATAATATCATGATTGATGACTTGTGCGATTAACAAAAAAAATCGCAATAACAAAACCTAACCAAAAGAGGATGTACAAATTGCAACCAAGGACAAACTCAAGAACAATATATGTTAGTGTTACAACACATTTGTAGAAAATACACAACTCTTCAATGCACAACAACTTGGGTGAAAAAAAAAACCGGCTTCTCTGGTTCAATCAAGAGATTCTTCTTTTTCAGGGATTAAAAGAGT
>OVBB01002539.1:0-11176 GCA_900406415.1 Isatis lusitanica | reverse complement strand
ACTGACATAAACGAAAAGCCTGCAATATTAAACATAAAATAACACATCGTTTAACAAATATAAACTTATATTGAAAAATTACACAAAATATCAGAAAAGAAAAGTGAAAACATAAATTATTTTATTTCACAAATGAGAACGACAAAACAAGACTGTTACAAACCAATATTCCTCTTCTGAATAACTTTGGTGACTTTCGTTTACATTTATATTTCTTCTTTGTGGGGTGCCCCATATGTTGAATATACCTCCTGGTCTATGTGTTTGTGAAATGTGTTCGGTTTCAAAATAATTTGTAAAATCGTGACCGCGTGACGTTGTATGTTTCGCATTTGGTGAAGCTCTTATACCTGCACCCTCGGAAGTTTCTTGTTGAGCATTTCGCGTATTTTCTCCTTGACCTCCAATAGAAAATCCATATTGAACATTATTTGGAGTCGTTCTCGATGAGCCGCAGTGTTGAAAATTTTCTGTCTGGCCTCTTGGGTGAAAGTTTGATGGTGAAGCCAAATGCTGAAATGTTGATGAAATACCCCACAGTGAAGCATTCGGTAGTGTCCCCCATTTTTGAACATTCAGTGGTGTCCCCCATTGTTGAACATTCGGGGGTGTGCCCCATTGTTGAGCATTTGGTGGTGTACCCCACTGCTGAGCTGTTGGTGGTGTACCCCACTGCTGAGCAGTTGGTGGTGTACCCCACTGCTGAAACCCAGAGGGCCATAATCCTCCTGAATTTTGCCCTCCAGAGGATGAACTGCCATATGATATCCCTCCAGAATGTGGATTTCTGTATGATTGGCCAGTGCCTAACTGTTTTAGGACATCTTCGTTATTCTGTGAAACACTAGTCATAGCTTCTAGTAGCTGTAGCTTATCTTCGTCAATACTTCCAGATATATCAATAAAATACTTACGCCAAAATACTAACTCTTTAAGGTTATTAAGGCATGCCCAATAAAATCTTGTGCCCTTTGGAATATTCAGAGCAAGGAATATAGCTTCTCTCTTTTTCCATTCATCGTAATCAGCTTGGTCAAAAGAACCTGGTCGAAGTTGTTGTAAACTTAGTCGTTGGAACTCTGTATTTCCAGCAATGGTTTCTTGTATGGTTGTCTTAAATGATTGTCTTCTACGACCTTCTCGTGAACCACTCGCAGTAGAAATCCATGTGCTTCCTCCCAATCTTTGTGAACTATTTCCATGTCTATCACTAGTCTGCAAATTTAGCCTTTCTCGTTGGTTCCTTCCACGAGTGGGATTTCGGACTGCTTCGTTAGTAAATTGAGTCGAAGGGCGAGTATCATCATCAACGTTAACACGATAGACTTCTTCTTCCTCTTGTGTCTCCTGAACTTGTACATCTTCCATGTCACCACTATCGGTGTCTGAGCTGTCAAGGCCTTGTTCATCAAGTGCACGCTCGTTGATCAACTGCTCTCTTCTCTTATGCGAAGAATGTTGAGATTGTGATTGAACATCATGTAATACAAGACACTTGACCATCACATTCCAAAACTCTGGCGGGTTTCAGTTAAAGCTTTTTGTTATTTTGCATCCCTACAAAGTTTAGATACATATATTACATAATACACCCTATATTAAAACATCTTTTATCATTAAAGAGATTATATGTACATACCAACTCACATTCCCTCCACCATGCTTCAGACGCATATATCTCTGAAGTATCAGGATCAACCGAGATACCAGTAAAATTCATAAGTGTCTTCCACCTCTTGTAAGTTCTTTTAGATTCATCAAGTTTGTTTTTGAAGAAACTGTAACTTATATTCATGTTGAACGCTTTGTTGAACTTGTCAACCATATACTCTCTACCAACGGCTGTAGGATGCTTGAGAGTGCAATTATTCATTGCAATTGCTTCATCGAACAACTCAATTAATGTTTTTTTCCTGTATGTGCGACCATTTATATCTTTGTTCTACAAATTTTACAAAAATTTAAATTATTATGTTATTTATAGTGATAAAAAAATTATATGAAAACAGAAGAATAAAATTTTACCCTAACAGCTGTTTCCGTAGGTGGTGTTGGAACTTCTATCGGTCGAGTTGAATTTGTTTGCCTTGAAGAATTTGTGTTCCGTTGACGATTTGACAACATATCTACATTTAATATAACATAATAACTTTTAGTATAAAAGTTAGTTTTAATTAATTTTTCGTAAAACAATATAATAAACTGAATCAATATATGTATAGTAATTAAATCAATATTTGATATACAATATTTGTATTTTGAATGATAATTACTTCCAATTGGTATAAAATCCTTATATAAACAAAAATATACATATTAATGCATATTACATAAAATATGTATGTTTATAAATAGTTATTATAATAGTGCTTTTAAAAATATTATTAAAATCTGCATATATTTTTTTTTAATATATAGTAGTTACTTAAATCATTGTAGAAAACGTTTCTTTTACAGAACAATAATTTATATTCTTTCAAAAAGAGAAATTACTGAAATCTTACCTAAATTTAATAATTTATTTTACCACATAAATTTAAACTGATTAATTTGTGTTTCAAATTTTCAATCATTATTTATATATTTTTAATTTATAATCAGCATATACATTTTTGCTTTAAGATTTTCTATCTGTATCCAATTAATTTTATGGAAATGCATAAAAATTAATGATGTTACAAAAATATATAAAAATTATAATAGTTATCTATAGACTATAGATAATAATACTTTTCAAAATAACTTATGAAAATATTAGCTATATTTGGATAATTTTTAATTTTCCATAGCAATTTAAAATTGTTTATTTTGGATTTATTTTTCTAAATCGTTAATTATAATTTTCTTTCTAATTTCTTATTAACGTATAGGTTTTGCTTTTAAATGCATAATATTTTTATAATATATGTTGCTTTGATTTGGTAAACTTTAACAAATTAGATTATTACTCATACTTTATTACAATCTATATGGAATCAATTATTTATATTTTAAATTTAATTTATATGCATTATAAAAGTAACTATTTCATAAAGTAATTTATAAGTAAAAACCTACTTCTATCATAAATCTGGAGATTTTTTTTATAGTTTTCAGAATATTAAAACTATGAGTTAATATATTAAACAACTTTAACCTGAAAAAACTTATCATATAATTATTTGCTAAACATGGTTGATTATTATATGATGAATTTAAAAAAAACACATTAACATATGCTAAACTTAAATATATATATAATACACTATAATTGAAAGAACTATTAATATTTACTTATTATATTTAAATAAACATGGTTATTGAACTAATTTTTTGTAATTTATTTATCAAAAAAATAACATACCTGTTGTTGAGATCGAACTCCGTATAAACTTTGCTCTCAGTTGATAAAAAAAAAAGCCTTTGTATTGTAAACTGAATGTTTCTTGTGTATTACTTAAACCAAAGGATCTTATATATATATAGGTTTACACAAGGACATATAAGAAAACATTCCATAAACATATTCCTTACCTACCAAGGAATGGTTAAGACTTAATCTAAACCTAAGAACCGGTTATAACATAACCTCTATTGAGCCGGTTTATGAGTCCATCCACGAATGGTTTTTAACACTCTCCCTTGGACGAAACAACCGAGCCCGATGCTATCAAGGATCTTTGTAATACGCTTGGTGATGCTGCCTTATTAAAACCTTACTAAAGAAAAACCCAGTGGAACAAAACCTTAGTAAGGAAAGAGTACAACACGTATTACTCCCCATGTTTTAGACATCCCTCAAAGTCCCTTAATTGGAGCATGCCGATCTGATACATCAACTTCTTGAGCATGGAGGTTGGAAGCAACTTCGTGAAAAGGTCGGCTGAGTTTTCGCTTGAACAGACTTGAAGCACTTGAACTTCTCCAACCTTCTGGAGATCGTGAGTGAAAAAGAATTTGGGCAGAATATGCTTCGTCCGGTCTCCCTTGATGTATCCATCCTTCCGTTGAGCTATGCATGCGGCATTATCCTCGTATAGTACGATTGGTTCTTCCTTCCCATCGGCCATCCCACAATCTCGTCTTATGTGCTGAGTCATCGATCTCAACCAAACACATTCACGGCTGGCCTCGTGAATCGCCAAAATCTCTGCATGATTGGACGATTTGGTCGTGAGCGTCTGTTTCATGGATTGCCATGAAATTNTAACCTGCATCAGCAAAACCAACTAAACCTTTATTGTTAAGGTTAGTGTAAAACAGACCCATATCTTTCGTTCCTTTCAGGTAACGAAGTTGATGTTTAATCCCGTTCCAGTGCCTTTGGGTCGGACAAGAACTAAATCTTGATAGGAGGTTCACGGCAAAATAATATANTCCAGTCTAGTGTGACTAGCTAAGTACATTAACGCTCATATGACACTGAAACATGGCACTTCGGGACCAAGGACTTCTTCATCGTCCTTCTTCGGACCGAATGGATCACTGTCCAATCCAAGGCTTCTCACCATCATTGGGCTACTCAGTGGATAAGCCTGGTCTATATTAAAACGCTTGAGTACTTTTTCTATATATGCCATTTGATGCACAAGGATTCCATTATTCATGTACTCGAGCTGTATTCCCAAACAGAACTTAGTCTTTCCTAAGTCTTTCATTTCCAACTCTTTCTTTAGGTATTCAACCGTTTGTGATATTTCCTCAGAGGTTCCTAGGATGTTCAGGTCATCAACATACACCGCGATGATTTCGAATCCCTTAGCAAATTTCTTTGTAAATATGCATGGACTTATGGGATCGTTCTTTTAGCCCTCTTTTACCAAGTACTCGCTTAGTCTATTATACCACATGCGACCTGACTGTTTCAATCCATAGAGCGATTTATTCAGCTTAATACAATGCTGGTCTCGAGAACTTCTTTTATCTTTCAGCTCTATGCCATCTGAGACTTTCATATAAATCTCGTTATCCAGTGGACCATATAAGTATGCGGTTACAACATCCATTAATTGCAGATCTAAATTTTCTCTTATGGCCACACTTATCAGGAATCTAAAAGTCGTTGCATCTACGACAGGGGAGTATGTCTCCTCATAATCTATTCATGGCCTTTGTGAGAACCCTTGTGCCACAAGCCGTGCTTTGTATCTAACGATTTCACCTTGTTCGTTTCTCTTACTCACAAAGACCCATTTATGTCCAACTGGTATAAGATTGTGAGGTGTCCGAATTATGGGACCAAAAACCTCTCTCTTCTTTAAAGAGTTTAACTCCACGTTTATAGCATCTTTCTATTTATGCCAGTCTAATCGCGAGTGCACTCTAAAATGGACGTGGGTTCTAGATCCTCATTCATGAGCTCAAGTGCTACATTGCATGCAAATATTTCATCAATGTCGACATTCTTTCTGTTTCATTGGATTCCAGACGAGACATAATTGATTGCGATCTCTCTATTATCAGGAACTTCAGTCCCATGAAGCTTGGCGTCCCAAGCAACATTTTCCGGCACCTTAGGTTCATTTGTGTCTAGAATGTCCACTATCTCCTTGGTCTGAATTTCAGCACCTTTCTTTAATTTCCGAGGAGTCTTATCTTTAGAACCAATTGGTCTTCCACGTTTCAATCGTGGTTTAGACTCTGTAGCCACTTGCGGTCCTTCTTGGACATCAATACANGATCCTCATTCATGAGCTCAAGTGCTACATTGCATGCAAATATTTCATCAATGTCGACATTCTTTCTGTTTCATTGGATTCCAGACGAGACATAATTGATTGCGATCTCTCTATTATCAGGAACTTCAGTCCCATGAAGCTTGGCGTCCCAAGCAACATTTTCCGGCACCTTAGGTTCATTTGTGTCTAGAATGTCCACTATCTCCTTGGTCTGAATTTCAGCACCTTTCTTTAATTTCCGAGGAGTCTTATCTTTAGAACCAATTGGTCTTCCACGTTTCAATCGTGGTTTAGACTCTGTAGCCACTTGCGGTCCTTCTTGGACATCAATACAAATTGGTGCATTCACGGCTGGTATATATGATTTTGTTACCCTCTTTGGGTCTGCAAAGGAATCTGGCAATTGTATAGCTAGCTTTTGCAAATGTATTATCTTTTGGACCTCTAAATCACTTTCACGAGTCCGAGGATCTTGCCATTTTAAGGATGTTTGATTCCATGAAATTTCTTTCACCAGCCGGTTTCCATCACCTAATGTTGGATAAAAGGATTCGTCAAAATGACAATCCGCGTACCTGGCCTTGAATAAATCAGTGGTGGTCGCTCAAGGTACTTTATGATCGTGGTAGAATCATATCCAACATATATCCCCATCCTCCTTTGAGGTCCCATCTTAGTCTTCTGTGGTGGTGCAATCGGCGCATAAACTGAGCAACCGAATATCTTAAGATGGGGTCCCATTAATAATTGGGATGGGGAATATCTATGGTCACTTGATGGCCTGATGTGAATTAGTTCGGCAGTGTGTAAGACTGCATGTCCCCAAGCGGATTCAGGAAGCTTTGACCTCATGAGTAATCGTCTAGCAATCAACTATATGCGTTTTATAAATAACTCGGCCAAGCCGTTTTGTGTATGTACATGTGCCACAGGGTATTCAACACTTACCCCCATGAACATACAATTGTCATTAAACGGTTGGGAAGTGAATTCACCAGCATTGTCCATCCGTATGGTCTTTAAAGGAAAGTCTGGAANCGTGTTGACAATAAGCATACATGTGACCATCTTGTAGATGTGTCAATGAGGACCATAAAATATCGGAATGTCCCACAAGGTGGGTGAATTGGTCCGCATATGTCTCCTTGAATTCTTTCCAGGAAATTTATTGTTTCCTTAGTCACTTTTACTGGTGATGGTCTTACAATGAATTTCCCTTGTGAACATAAGGCACAAGCAAAGTTCAAAATTACGCTAGGCGCTATACGTACGCTTGACCCAGGCCTAGCGATTTATTAGAAAATCGGAAAAAAATCGGGGAGTACTCGGGGATTAGTTTTTTTTTTTTTTTGTTCTAACAAAGTTATATATAAAAGTAGTTTATACGAGTCTTACTAGTATATCGATGTCGTCTGCTGGAAGTGGCTTGCCTTAAGTCTAACTCAAACCGGGTTCGACTCTCATAAGAGTCATTTAAAAAAAAAAAAAATTTAAATAGAGACATAATTGTAATTTTTCTATCGTATTCCTGAAACAGATTTTTAGGGTTTACAGTTTATGTCGTTCTTTTTCGCAGCCGCCATGGATTTTGTTGCACACAATCTTCAAGTTTTTGCGTATTAATTGTTATTATCACCTTAAACTTGCAGATTTATCATAGATTAACCGATTTTGAACTCTAAAAGAACAATTTTTTTTTTTTACTATTCCGTATAATTAACCGATTTTAACAAAATCGCAACATTCAAGAGCCGTGGAGGGTTTAACCGCCGGAAAGCCGGTCGCGGCAGCCGCGTTTTCGAACCTTGGGCACAACTAAGATTTTTCGGGATAACTCTCATTTCTTTCAAGGCGTGCCCATAAGTATTGGCTATTAAATTTCGCATCATATTCGACCCGGGATGTCCTAGCCGGTCGTGCCATAGGTTGAACCTATCCGTAAACTCTTTATTTACGTTGGCATTGGCCTCAATCATATTGACCTTAGTGCAATATAAGCTGATAGTTATACCAAGTATAATCTCTAGGACTTTCTTTTGGCCTTGAACGATTTCAATTATTTGGAGGAACTCTCGGTTTCCCTCGTCCGTTGTTTCAAGAAGACCATTCATTCGAATGTCTTTAAAACTGAATAGGCTTCTCTTTGAGCTGGGGGAAAACAATGCATCCGCAATCTCTAGATGCGTCCCCTTAGGCAATAGGACATTGGCCTGGCTGTAACCTTCTATGAGGCTGGCCGATCCTGCTATTGTACTTATATTGGTCTTTTTCAATGTAAGACGTATGAAATATCTTTTATCTTTTTAAAATCGTGTGGCTTGACCCACTATCCACCACGAATTCAGGCATACTTCATAAAACAAGAATTTATGTCTTAAAAGCCTTAAATTATTCATTAAAAATGAAAGATGAATCCAAAGACATATATCCATAATGAAAAAGCAAACATGAATGCAACAAAATTTTAATGCCTATTTTGAACAATCTGATGTTTCCATGAGATCATCTTGTTCGTGATCGAAGTCGTCTTCCTTATCATACTGGATCATGTGGACCTCGGAATTCTTTCTTTTAACACTCTCTTGATTAAGTTCCACAAGGTTTTTAAGAGTCCTACATGTCTTGGCCTAATGATTGTCCATCCCACATCGATGGCAAACAGATTTGGTCGGGTCGAACTGATGTCTGAATTGGTTCCCGTGGCCACGGCCACGGCCTCGACCGCGGTTAGAATCAGATCCGCGGCCATTCCCTCGACCATAGGGGTGGTAGCGACCACGCCCTTGTCTCTTTCCACGTCCACGACCATTATCTTTTTGGTATCTTTGGACATGGTTTGCATCTGTTTCCATCTTAGTGTCCTCGGCCACGTCGGCTTCAGGAAGTGGGGTTGATCCAGGAGGTCTCATCTCGCTGTTTCTCATCATACACTCATTGTTTTGCTCTGCGAGCAATAAACAAGAGATCAAACTTCCATAAGTCGTGAAGCCTTTCTCACGATACTGTTTCTGTAGCAATACGTTGCTTGAGTGGAAGGTCGAGAAGGTCGAGAAGGTCTTTTCAAGCATATCCTCCTCTGTCACAATCTCGCCACATAGATTCAACTTTGAAACAATTTTAAATAGGGCCGAGTTGTATTCATCCACGGATTAAAGTCCAGAAGCCTTAGATTAAGCCAATCGTATCTGGCCTTAGGCAGTATAACCATCCTTTGATGATCATATCTCGCCTTTAACTCCTTCCAGAGATCAAGAGGATCCTCAAGCGTCAAGTATTGATCTTTGAGACTCTCAACAAGATGATGGCGAATGATCATGATCGCCTCATATTTATTCTTCTCGGGTTTGTTATTTGCATCATTGATGCATTCACCGAGCCCTTTTGATTTCAGGACGATCTATGCGTCTAATGCCTATTGCAATTAATTATCTTCCAAGAGATTTAGGGCTGTGAAATCCAAGTTTTTCACTTTTGCCATCTGAAATCAAGCATCAGTTTTGTCTTAAGTTTTTAGGGTTTCTTTCAACCGATTTTAAATCCAAGCATTCATCATGCGATTTCAATACATGGAATGTCTTATTTCAATCAATTATAATTCAAGCAAGTTTCCAATTTAATCATAACATGCAATTCTATGTTGGTTATCAAACAAGTAATTTTCCAAATTCAGTTAAGACAATATTCTAAATTCGATTTAGGCAACATCACATAAAAAGCAATTTTCCAAAATCCAAATAAGGAAATTTTCCAAATTCAGTTAATGCAATTTCCAAATTTGATTAAGGCATTATTCAATAAAAGGCAATTTTCCAAATTCTAAACAAAGAAATTTTCCAAATTCAGTTAAGGCAATTTCCAAATTCGATTTTAGGGTTTATGTTTGTTTAGATATCAAATTCGATTGTGAGGTTCTCATAGATTAAAGGTTTAAACAAGCAATCCGATTTTTTATGTCTTGTCTTTAGCTTAGATTCAAGTTCAAATATTGGTTTTAACAAGATCAAACAAGTTTAGACAAGAGAATTTATTTTTAGGGTTTAGGTATTCTTAGGTCAAATTCGATTTTCTTTGTTCTTAGTTTAGGGATTTACCTTGATCACATTTTGAGATTGAACTGGTATGAAACAGGAGCTAAAGACCTCGGAACAAATAGGAAACCTCAAGCGTTGGCCGGGAATCTCCTTTGTGAAGATGGCTGCGGCCGGCGGCGATCAACGGACGGCGGCAGCGGCTTTTAGGTCTCGTCGGCGGTTAGGGTTTCTCCAGAGCAAGCTCGTGCTGATAACATGTTGTAAACTGAATGTTTCTTGTGTATTACCTAGACCAAAGGGTATATATATATAGGTTTACACAAGGACATAAAAGAAACATTCCATAAACATATTCATTGTCTACCAATGAATGGTTAAGACTTAATCTAAACCTAAAGACCGGTTATAACATAACCTCTATTGGGCCGGTTTATCAGTCCATCCACGAATGATTTTTAACACTTTGCTCTTTTTCTATACTTATTTGAACAGCTTAACATGTTGATGTCATATGCTATCTATTTATAAGAAAACATATCTAAAAACAAATATTAAAAAGAAAGAAAAAAGGAATTGGCGTTTTTTTGGGGTTGGACCGCATGTAATATGGTGTGGGAGCGGTCCACTCACATTTTCTCTTGTTTTGAAAAACGCACCTCTCTCTTTTTTCGGCACGAGACCCAATGATATCTTTTATTTGTTACAAACTTTACTTGTATGGTGACCAAGTGCGATTTTCAAAAAGCCTTCTCGAAATCCGCATATTTTGTTGTCATTCAATACCTAAGTCGTGCTTTTATTGTAATAATACCATGTTATGATTTAGTTCTTAAGAAGATTTGGTTACTCAAGAGACATTGTTTTGAAATCTCAAAAATTTTAAATTTGGAGCCACAATTTCATTATCAACAAAAAAAATTTCGATGGAGCCAAAACTAAAAAACAAATCCTCTCACTCGTCACTGATTTTTTAAGCGAATCATTTATTGATTCAATATCTTTTTCTTTCTTCTTTTTTCCTATGTCATCTTCTTGCTTCATTCTTTCCATGTCATCTTCTTGATTCATTTAGGTGTTTTAGAGAAGGAATAAACTGTAACAGTGACAATATTTATAAAGTTAAATACTCTGAAGTATCAATTCACACACACCAAAGTAATAAATAATGTTTGACTTCTTAATTTGTTTCCCCCATATATTTGTCTTTAATTTGCTTTATTAAGTGAAAACACATTAAATGAATGTAGAAAATCAATCTTTTGAAAACAAAGCCAAAACCCAAAAAATCATTCTTTAAAATTCAGAGTGAGTAGTATCTTATCTGGCAGAACAGACTTATCCACTAGATACCCTTTTACTTAGAGCATCATTATCACCAAAACTTTTTAGGGGCGCTTGCAGAAACAGACCCATATTTGCGGTCAATTGAAAACGTATACCCTGAATTTTGTTGCTGCTCAAAATGCCTTGGTTTGTCCTCTATAACCT
>OVBB01002534.1:0-11192 GCA_900406415.1 Isatis lusitanica | reverse complement strand
TTTATTTTATTTTATTTAAATGCCTGTAAAATTTATTATCCTTTTTTCAAATACTACACTTTGTAAATCATCTTATGAAGTTTTATAAATTTTGCATCTTATGGAAGTTTTATAAACTTGAAAAACCTTATAACTTTTGTAAAAATGGGTTACACCTATGGCTCTTCCATGCAAAAGGGAACGAAGAGGATCAGAGCGTCCAAAAATGAAGAAAGGGTTATGCTCTGTTTTTTACGATTAAGTTTTTCCGGGGAATCGGCCATTTCCTACCCCAACACTTCTCCGCGGTCCGGATCCGTACCTCAATTATTACCTTGTGCGAAAACATACCTCAATTCAAATTTATTTTGTATTTCATACCTCAACACCAAAAAAGTCGGCCATTTCATATATTGCCGTTAACTCTGTAACGATACCGTTAAATGATAATGAGATATCGGTCATTTTCTACCCCAACACCTCTCCAATGTCCCGATCCATACCTCGATTGTTATCATGTGCGAAAACATACCCCAACTCACTTCTAGTTTAAATTTCATACCTTGACACTTAAACTATCGGCCAATTCATACATTGTCGTTAACTCTCTAATGATATTTTTAACTAATGATGATTAGACTTTAACCTGTATATTGAATTAATATTTAATAACATGTAACTAAACCAGTATTGAAATATCATAGAATAAATAATGAAATATTAAGAACTTGGATACAAAAATTATATCACTAATCCAATTTTTTTTAAATTTAATTTCATTAAATCCCATTAACTAATAACCCCACTTAGAAAATTATGTGTGTGTATATATATAGACGCTTATCTCTTTAAACTGAATGTATCCGTTCTCTTTTATTTTATTACATGTAAATGATTTTTTTCCAGAAAAATGGATGACTCTTCATAATACCGTAAATAAATGCATTCATCAGTTATAAAAATTTATATATATATAGTTTGATAAGTCGGGTAATTAGTTGATGGAATTTAATAAAATTTTAAATCTTAAAAAAATTTCAGGATCAGTGATATAATTTTTTATCCAAGTTTCTTTATTATTTGTTCTATGGCATTTCAATACTGGTTTAATCACATATTATTAATTATTAAAAAATTTCTTACAAATTTTATACGAATGATATAATATATATTTCATTCAATATTCAGGTTAATCATCATTAGTTAAAAGCATCGTTAGAGAGTTAACGACAATGTATGAATTGGCCGCTATTTTTAGTGTCAATGAATGAAATTGAAACTAGAATTGAGTTCGGGTATGTTTTCGCACAGATAACAGTTGAGGTATGGATCGGGACATTAGAAAGGTGTTGGGGTAGAAAATGGTCGATACCTCATTATCATTTAATGGTATCGTTATAGAGTTAACGACAATGTATGAAATGGCTGATTTTTTTAGTGTTGAAATATGAAATACAAAATAAAATTGAGTTGGGGTATGTTTTCGCACAGGATAATAATTGATGTACGGATCCGGACCGCGGAGAAGTGTTGGGGTAGGAAATGGCAGGGTTCCCAAGTTTTTCCGAAGTTAAGAGTAGCACAAGACAACAAAGCAATTGCTTCTTCAAATTGGTCCATAAGGGTTGGCAACGGTGTATTTATGTGCTTTTGAGTTCATAGAAATTAATGACAATGCGATGTTGTGTTCTTGATGTTATGGTTTGAGTGGGCATTCACAATGCCAGGAACAGTGATTATAGATTTCGATTTCGATCTCTTTCTTTCGACTTAGTCAATTTTTTTTGTTTCTTTTGACTGAGTCCATTTCGATCTTGCAAGAAGCACTTTATATAAGAAGATCTCTATTGCCAAGGAAAAAAAAGAAAAAAAAATCTTTGTATCGGCTTGCATTTGTTTTCTGTGTGTGCAAATTAGTGTTGGTGATTCTTATATCACATAAATTCCAATTGTTGAGGAAGTCACCTCTTTAAGAATGTTTTACGTGGACTATAAGTAACCAACGCTTTATGCTTGGCAAGGTTTGTATATAACAATTTTAAAGAAGATACTAACAATATAACGATAAACACTCGGACAATTCTAAAAAATGACACACTTTTATGTTTTTGTCACCAAAATAGCACATTAGGGTAAAAACAACATAAATAACATTCATTAAATAACAAGAAACATATTATATTCTTATTTTTCATTCATTTCTTCTCAATCTTGTAATCCTAAACCCTAAACCCTAAAACCTAAACCCTAATTAATGATTAGTGAACCCAAATTCATTAGTGTAATACATTTAAAAATGATTAAAATGTGCTATTTATGTTATTTTCATCCTAGTGTATTATTTTGGTGACAAAAACATAAAAGTGTGCTATTTAACGGTATTTCTCTAAACACTATATTTTCTATTCTCATGCATAGTAAATATACTTTACACTACTGTGTATATAGTAGTAGGAAACACTGTTCCTTTTAAACAGAAGCTAGAATATCACAACTACAACGGATATGGAGACCTTGAAAGTTGAAACTCTTCCAAAACCAATGGAAATGAAATAGTAATTACAAAGTATACAACTGCAGATCAAGTAAAGAAGTTTCGAAGTAAAGAAAATATAGATCATGAGAAGAGGAGCAACAAAGCTTGATAATGATGATATGGTATTTAAGCTGCAGATGGAGCTTTGACGTACTGAAGCACACCGGCCTCGGACAAAGCTTCGACCATCTACTTCTTATGAACGTCTCCTCCTTTTTCGCCACTAATGTTCTTGTAATCAAGAGTCTCGTCATTGTAAATGTCCCACCATTTCAATTTCTTGAATCCTCTTTTCTTTGGTGATTAGCTGAAATAGCCAACTGTGTACATGAACACAACTGCTGTAAGAAACCCACAAGGACAACCTATGACTGCAGCTTTCCATGATACCGTTGCTTCTTCTTCTTCCCTTAGCTGTTCAGTCTGTGTTGTAGAATATGAAACATGGATTTGGATTCCACAGATTCCGCTGTTGTTCACGTAAATGTTTGGATCATTTAATCTATCTAGCTGAGGACTCTCAGGGATTATACCTGAAAGCTTGTTGTTGCTCAAATCCAGAACGTCCAGCTCGCTGAGCTTAATTAGACAACGTTTGCGGGACTTTGCTGGAGAGGTTGTTGTGTGAAAGGTCTAAGATCTCTAGCTTCTCGAGACCTCCAAAACTTTGTGGGATTGAACCAGTGATGTCGTTGTAAGAGAGGTTTAAAAGTTTGAGGTTCTTGAGATTCCCCAAGGAAGTTGGGATCTAAGACAGTATAGAGATACAAGTTTCTTTTGGAAAGAACTTGCTTTACTCTCTTCCAGATCACTTCCAAGTCTGGTTGTCCCAGTCCAATCTCCATCTGTACTGATCTGAAGAAAGCGATGTCGACTATGTCATCGAAAACCGAAGGTGAGATTGTGGGAGATTCTATCATGCCTGGGAGATTCCCAAGATTTGAAGGAAGAGTTCCATCAAGGTTGTTCTCAGAGAGATCCAAGACCCCGAGACTTGTGAAATTTGATATTTCTTCTGTGATTGAACCTTTGAGGGTGTTAATATGCCTTGAATCTGGTGGAGAAGTCTCTCATGTAAGACTAGTTGTCTTCCATGTACGATTGGTAGTCTCCCATGCACGACTGGTTGTCTCCCATGGGGGACTAGGAGTCTGGTATTTATGTTCTGTTGATGGGCCTAATTATGTTAAAGCTTATTTCGTGATTAGGGTTTCCCTAAAAATACCTTCTTCTCCTAATCTCTGTTGTATTCTGAAACTCAGCCTCCATCAATAAAATCAGTCTCCTTTGCCTGTGGACGTAGCCAACGTAACGTTGGTGAACCACGTAAATTTCGTGTCTGTCTTTGCGTTTTCTGTTTAGTCTTCTCACATCCGTTATAACAAACTGGTATCAGAGCCAGGTTCTGGGATTTCCGCATCTGGTGAGAAGATGTCTGGTATGAACGTGAAGATCGAAAAGTTTACAGGGAGAAATAGTTTCAGTCTCTGGCAGATTAGGATGCAAGCGTTGCTGAAGCAACAAGGCTTGTGGGCGCCGCTGGTTAAAGACAAGAAGGACGAAGTCTCAGATATGGACAGCCTCGAGGAGAAGGCACACTCAACAATTTTGTTGTGTCTTGGTGATGAGGTCATCATCGAGGTCTCCAGCGAGAAGACTGCTACTGGTCTGTGGGGGAAGTTGGAGTCTTTGTACATGACAAAGTCTTTGACGAACAAGTTGCTTTTGAAACAACGCCTATTTGCATTGAGGATGCAGGAAGGTACGCAGCTCAAAGATCATTTAGATCAGTTAAACTCGTTATTACTTGAGCTACGTAATTTCGATGTTAAGGTGGAGGACGAGGATGCTGCTTTGCTGTTGTTGGTATCTCTACCGCTATCATACGAGAACTATGTGCAACCGTTTATAAACGGTAAAGATACTGTATCATTGGAAGAAGTCAGATCGTCTCTTCACAGTCGGGAGCTGCGCCACCAGGCGGCTGGTACAACTGCAGAGAATCAAGCTTATGGACTGTTTGTTAGTGGTGGTAAAACACATGTTAACAGCAAGAAGAAGAACAACAATAAGTCTGTCTCAAAAGGGTCTAAACGAGATGATATCTGCAATTACTGTAAGGAGAAAGGACATTGGAAATAAGATTGTCCTAAGAAGAAAAAGTAATCGGGTGCTACTTGTGCAGCAGCTATAGCAGAATGTGACAACAAAGTGGATTTTTTTCTAGTTGCTAATGAACACACACACACTTAGATGTGTGGATTCTTGATACTGGAGCGTCTTATCATATGTGTCCAAGGAGAGAGTGGTTCTCTACATACGAGCAGACAGAAAATGGTATGCATTAAGATGGCCAACAGTTCTGCTTGCAAGGTTGCTGGAATTGGTTCTGTTAGGATCAAGACACATGATGGTAGACTCTGCACATTGAACGAAGTTAGACATGTTCCATCAATCACGAAAAAATTGATATCTGAGTCTATTAGACAGCAGGGGTTTTAAGTACTTGGGTGGAGATGGTGTTGTGAATGTCTGCAAGGGTTCGGATGTGATTCTGAAAGGTTTCATGTATGGTACTGTGTATCATCTGCAAGGCTGCACAGTTACAGAGTCAGCAAATGTTGCATCTGCTGAGATCCGCAAGGAAGATATGACTCAGTTATGACATATGAGACTTGGTCATATGAGTGAAAGAGGAATGCAGATTCTGGCTAAGGAAGATCTTCTTGGTAGCCATCAGGTCAAGAGTCTAGAGTTCTTTGAGCACTGTGTCTGACGCAGTCGGAAATCACAAAGGTTAGCAAACACTAAACCTTAGACTGAATTCAAGTTCTCAAGCGAAGAACTTGAATAGAAAGCTCTGGATTCCACCAGAAAAGATTAAAAGCTTCGAAACTTTTATTGAAAATAAGAATAAGATTGTGTTTAAAACAAAATACCTAAGGTCTNTGACGCAGTCGGAAATCACAAAGGTTAGCAAACACTAAACCTTAGACTGAATTCAAGTTCTCAAGCGAAGAACTTGAATAGAAAGCTCTGGATTCCACCAGAAAAGATTAAAAGCTTCGAAACTTTTATTGAAAATAAGAATAAGATTGTGTTTAAAACAAAATACCTAAGGTCTCTTATATAGAGAAAGCCTAAAACAAAAGATAGGAAATTCTACTTAAAAACCTAATAGAAAAAAGGAAAACACCAAATAAAAGGAAAACACTTAGAACAGGAAATTAGCTAGAAAACGGTTTGATCCTAACTCTCTCCTACATCAGTCTCCTCCACCTCCAAAGAACTCGACCCCGAGTTCTCTTCTGGATACAGAACACCATCAGCATGGTACTCATAGATGTCAGCCACATTGAACGTATTAGAAATGTTCATGTCTTCTGGAAGTGCCACCACATAAGCATTATCATTTAACTTCCTCAGAATCTTGAATGGACCATATTTGCGAGGCTGAAGCTTGCGATATGTGCCAAATGGGAATCTTTCTTTTCGTAGAAACACCATCACT
This sequence comes from Isatis lusitanica, assembly GCA_900406415.1. Taxonomy (NCBI): domain Eukaryota; kingdom Viridiplantae; phylum Streptophyta; class Magnoliopsida; order Brassicales; family Brassicaceae; genus Isatis; species Isatis lusitanica. The sequence goes on along the minus strand of OVBB01002534.1, from coordinate 5,166 downwards.
TCATCGCCTTCTTTGAAAACTTTGAGTCTTCTACGCTTGTCTGCTGCTTCCTTATTCTTTTGACCTGTTGCTTCTAACTTAGCTCGGACAGCTTCTTTAGTTGCTAAAATTTCTTCTGCCATAGCCTCAGCTGAGACACTAACTCCAGGAGCTCTAGGCAACTTAACCAAATCGACCATATGCTTCGGAATAGAAGTATATACCAAAGAAAAAGGTGATTTCGCTGTAGCTGAATGCACGACACTGTTGTAAGCAAACTCCACTTGTGGTAAAGCTAGATCCAATTGTTTCGGTTTATCTCCACAAACACTTCGAATCATATTCCCCAAAGTTCTGTTTGTTACCTCGGTTTGCCCATCAGTCTGTGGGTGAGCTGTAGAACTTCGCTTCAAGCTGGTTCCAAACATCCTCCAAAGTGTAATCCAAAAATGACTGAGAAACTTGGTATCTCTGTCTGAAATTATTGTCTTAGGAACCCCATGAAGTCGTACCACTTCCCGAAAAAACAATTTGGAAATGTTAGAAGCATCTGCTGTCTTTTTGCAGGGGATAAAATGAGACATCTTAGAAAATCTGTCAACGACCACAAACACAGAATCGACTCCTTGATGTGTACGAGGCAAGCCTAGCACAAAATCCATGGACAAGTCTTGCCAAATATCCTCTGGGATCGGTAATGGCATATAAAGACCAGTGTTCTGAGATTGTCCTTTAGAAACCTGACAGATATAACACCGTTTGACTATAGCACCAGCATCTCTCCTTAAATGCGGCCAATAAAACCTTGTCTCCAAGCTAGCAATGGTCTTGTCTCTTCCCAAATGACCACTAAGACCGCCACCATGCAAATCTCGAATCAACTTCTCTCGTAATGACGAGCATGGAATGCACAGCCTGTCTCCTTTAAAAAGATATCCATCACGTATATGGAAATCCGCCGAAGGATGCTTCCCATTGCATTTGCCCCATAATTCCTCGAATTCAGCATTACGTTCATACAACTCCTTCAAAAACTCAAAACCCACTATCTCTTGTGCTAAGATAGTAAGTAAGGAAGCTCTCCTACTCAAAGCGTCTGTCACCTTGTTAAGTGTTCCAGACTTATGCTGAATAATGAAAGGAAACTTTTGCAGAAAACTTACCCAACGAGCATGCATCTTATTTATCACTTTCTGGCTGTGAAGATACTTTAGAGCTTGGTGGTCCGTAAATAGAACAAACTCTCGCTGAATTAAGTAATGCTCCCATTGTCGTAGAGCTCGAAAAACCGCATAGAACTCTTAATCATACGTACTCCACTTTTGACGAGCTTCGCTTAGCTTTTCACTAAAGAAAGCTATCGGTCGTTTCTCTTGCGATAAGACTGCACCTATTCCCACACCACTAGCATCACATTCCACTTGAAACACTTTGTCAAAATCGGGTAATGCTAATACTGGTGCAGTACAAAGCTTCTCTTTGATTAAAGCAAAACTCTCTTCTTGTTCAGTTCCCCAATGAAACTTCCCTTTTTTCAAACACTCAGTGATCGGTGCAGTAATGGTACTAAAATTTCTAACAAATCTCCGGTAGAAAGTAGCTAGACCATGAAAGCTGCGTACCTCAGTGACTGACTTAGGAGCAGGCCAATCCCTTATGGCTTTTACTTTGTCCCCGTCAACTTGAATCCCTTCCTCTCCAACAACAAAACCCAGAAATAGTAACTTGTTGGTGCTGAACGTACATTTTTTTAGGTTAATGTACAATTGATTTTCTTGTAGAACCTGCAAAACTTGTTTCAGATGTTCCAAATGGTCGTCTCGTGTTTTTCTGTAGATTAAAATATCGTCAAAGTATACCACCACGAAAGAACCAATGAAGGGACGTAACACCTGATTCATTAGTCTCATGAAAGTGCTAGGAGCATTGGACAACCCAAAAGGCATCACCATCCATTCGTATAATCCATCTTTGCTCTTAAAAGCAGTCTTCCATTCATCTCCAGGTCTGATTCGGATTTGGTGATATCCACTTCGAAGATCTATTTTTGTAAACACCTTGGAACCTGTCAACTCATCAAGCATATCTTCCAACCGAGGGATAGGGAATCGATACTTAATAGTTATCTTGTTAATGGCTCTACTATCAATACACATCCGCCACTGGTTACCCTTCTTAGGGACTAGAAGGACCGGTACCGCGCATGGACTCATGCTCTCACGAATAAATCCTTTTCTCAGCAAATCTTCAATTTGTTCCCTTAAAATCTCATTCTCCTTGGGGCTCATACGGTAGTGGGGAAGATTCGGTAGACTAGATCCTGGAATCAAGTCAATATGGTGCTGAATATCTCTCATGGGCGGTAGATCATTAGGTAGTTTGTCCGCAATCAGCTCCTTGAAATCGTCCAAAATTTCTAACACTTCACGTGGGGTTGACGTTTCCTCCGTTACGGCGCTCAACAACCCTTTAACCACCAAAGGATAGAAACACTTGGCTTCTTTAACATCTCCATCAAGCTCTTTGTCGTCCTGTGTCATAACCAAAAAGCTTGACTTCTTTTCCTTCGCACTGCTACAAAAAAACCTTAATAGGAGCCATGGCAATTTTATGATTGCCCCACGTAAACATTATTATGTTATCTCGGCCTCTATATGTTATATCGTTGTCATACTGTCAAGGTCGTCCAAGAAGAATGTGACAAACATCCATGTCAAGAACGTCACAAGTAATCTCTTCCTTGTAATGTTTACCTATAGATATGAGAACCTTGCAAGTCTTGCTAACTCGAACTTGTGATCCTCTCTTTACCCAACCAAGGCCATATGGTTTCTCATGACGAGTCGTGGGTAATTTCAGATGCTCCACCAGCTTTTGAGAAACTAAATTCTCTGAGCTTCCGTTATCCACAATCACATTACACACCTTGTTTTGAATAGAACAATGTGTTCTAAACAAATTTTTACGCTGGCCTTCTTCTTTAGATGACAACAATACTCGTTGCAGCACCAGGCTTATTATCTCTTCAGATTCTTCTTCAGCGAATTCAACTCCCTCATATTCGTCATTCCCAGCAAACTCCCTTTCGTCCTCTTCGCCTTCTTCTTCTATTATAGCGACCGTTCTCCGACTTGGACAGACGTTTGATTTATGACCATGTCCTTGGCAACGGAAGCACTTATCAATGGAAGGCTTTGCATAAGAATTGTTCTGTCTCTGAGATGGTGTTTTGTTCTGCTGTGTAGTATTAGAGCTAGTAGCTCCTTTGTTCCCCGGAGTAGAGTCTTTATTGGCAACACTCTTTTCTTTCTCACTCGTTGGTTCAAAACTAGTCTGAGCCGTGTTTCTCCTGAATGTTGAGAACCCTCGTGATGACTTTTCCATTAACTCGGCTTTCAAAGCTAGGCTAGAGGCTTCCTGCACAGTCCATACAGTTTGCAAACCCATCTTCCCCTGAAGCGAACCCTTTAAACCGCTGATGTACCTTGCCACCTTCTGATTCTCGGTCTCCCCTAACTCATTGCGTTCAGAGAAACGCAAGAATTCTGCTGTGTATTCTGTCACAGTTCTGTTTCCTTGAACACAATCAAGATACATCTTGTAGAGAATCTGTTCGTAGTCTTCTGGTAAGAACCGCTCCAGCATTAATTGCTTCATTCAGCGCCAAGTCTTAACAGGTCCTTTCCTTTATCTTTGCCTTTGGACGACCAGCTTATCCCACCACACAGCAGCAGTCTTTTTCAGTTTGATTACTACCATCTTCACTTGTTTATTCTCCGGGATTCCCATGACATGGAATAATCGATCAACATCGATTTGCCAATCAAGAAACTCTTACACTCCCATAGTTCCATAGAACAATGGAATATCTGCCTTGACTCGATAATCGTGATTGTTTTGTTGGTTTCCTTCGACTATTTCTTCTTCGGATTCTTCTTCTGAACTGGAATTATCAACAATAGCCTCACGATTATTCCTGCCTTGAAGAACCCTATTTTCGGCAGCAACATCCCAATTATTTCTTCCTTTTGTTCCCTTCCCCTATCTCTTTGCCCAGCATTATTAATCTGGTTGGGTAATGCCACAACCTGATTAGTTAACTTGGTCAGCAAATTTGCCAGGTTTGCAATAGCTGCTGTCAAACCCTCAAAATCTGCTTTGGTCACTGGTTGATCACCCATCGCTAATCAAGCTTAAAAAGAGAGAAGGAGAAAGCCTTGCTCTGATACCACTTGACGCAGTCGGAAATCACAAAGGTTAGCAAACACTAAACCTTAGACTGAATTCAAGTTCTCAAGCGAAGAACTTGAATAGAAAGCTCTGGATTCCACCAGAAAAAATTAAAAGCTTCGAAACTTTTATTGAAAATAAGAATAAGATTGTGTTTAAAACAAAATACCTAAGGTGTCTTATATAGAGAAAGCCTAAAACAAAAGATAGGAAATTCTACTTAAAAACCTAATAGAAAAAAGGAAAACACCAAATAAAAGGAAAACACTTAGAACAGGAAATTAGCTAGAAAACGGTTTGTTCCTAACTCTCTCCTACATCAGTGTCTTTGGAAAGCTCCACCGCAACAAGTTTCCTGAGGCTATTCATAGGACAAAAGGCACGCTGGATTAAATCCACTCAGATTGTTGGGGTCCCTCTCAAGTGGAGTCTTTGGCAGGTCACAGATATTTTTTGTCTATGATTGATGACTACTCAATGAAAACTTGGGTGATCATTCTAAAGCAGAAAAGTGAAGCTTTCAAGAACTTCAAGGAGTGGAAAATTCTAGTGGAAAATCAAACTGGAAAGAAGATTAAGAGGTTGGGAACTGATAACGGTCTAGAGTTCTGTTCATCTGAGTTCAATCAGTTGTGCAAGAGTGAGGGTGTTGCTCGTCATCACACAATCAGACATACACCACGGCAGAATGGTGTAGCAGAACGGATGAATCAGACACTGCTTGAAAGAGTGAGGTCCATGCTCTCTCACACTGGTTTAGAAAAGCGTTTTTGGGCTGAGGCATGAACACAGCCTGATACTTGATAAACTGTGGGCCACACACGGGTATCAATCTAAAGACGCCAAATGAGATGTGGTCAGGAAACTCTGCTGGTTACTCAAACATGAAGATTTTTGGCTGCACGATCTACTATCATGTAAGTGAGGGTAAACTAGAGCCAAGAGCAAAGAAGGGAG
>OVBB01002529.1:0-11219 GCA_900406415.1 Isatis lusitanica | reverse complement strand
ACCTATCCCAAAGGATATTACAGATAGTAGCATCAAGTTGCGGTAACTAATTTTCGTTTGAAATATTCCACCAATTGCACTACCTACCACAGAACCTAACATCATTGGGGTTAAAATTAACCCAGCATTAGTTGCTGATCCACCATACACAGCTTGAACAAAAATAGGAATAAATACCGTTAGAATAACAAATGTTGCTCCATAGAAAAACGTAATAATTTGTGATATTGCAAACTCCTTACGCTTAAACATCCAAAATGATATTATCGGATCTTTCACTTTTCTTTCTACCAATAGGAAGCCAACAAAAAATACAATAAACGATGCAAATACCCCAATGATTTGTATCGAATCCCACTTAAATTCTTTTCCTCCCAATTCTAAAGCGAACATTAAGCTAATTACCGCTATTACGAGTGTTATCGCCCCCCACCAATCAATATTTTGCTTAGTAGGTGGATTATTTTCTTTATAAGCTTTTAAAATAAAAATTAATGACATTAGACCAATTGGAATATTGACGTAAAAAATCCAATGCCAACTAATATTTTCTGTTATATACGCACCTAATAAAGGTCCTAATACACTTGAAGAACCAAATACGGCCCCTAATAATCCAGTCATTTTCCCTCTTTTTTCAATAGGAAAAATATCAAATACAATGGTAAAAGCGATTGGCATCAGTGCCCCCCCACCTATACCTTGAATTGCACGATAAATACTTAGCTGAACAATACTTTGCGCAGTACCACATAATGCAGAACCAATTAAGAAGATTAATAAACCAAAAATATAGAACCTCTTTCTACCATACATATCAGATAATTTCCCAAAAATAGGCATACCAGCCATAACTGCAACCATATAAGCAGAAGTAACCCAGACGAATTTATCCAATCCACCCAAATCTGAGACAATTGTACCAATTGAAGTGGCAACAATTGTATTATCCATTGCAGCCATTAAAATGCCTAGCATTAACCCAGCTATCACTAAGCGTAAGTTGCTCTCTTTTGCAACCATACCTCTTTCCTCCTTTTTTCACACTCAACAAAATGAATAGTCTAATTAAACTATATACTTATTATAGTCTAATTAGACTATTTTTCAATAAATCAGTAAAAAAAATAAATCCCCCCAAATATATTGGAGAGATTACAATTGTAGAATTGCTTCCTATATAAAGTAATTAAAACCGTTAAAACTATCACTTTTTTATACTACCTTGATTTTGCATACATGTAGCTTACTCATTTAGTTTTGGCCTAGTTTGTAAATATAAATTCGAATCCGGACTTGAACCGTTAATAATTATATCTCGAACAATTTTAGAAAGTACCATACTATATACTAATCCATTATCTCCATACGCATAGATAAAGTGACAATTTGGAAACTCTTCATACATTCCAATTATAGGTAAACCATCATGAGTACCACCATAAAAAGCACTTAAATAAAATTCAGGTTCAACTGTTATATTGGGAAAGAGCTTATTAAATTCATTTACTAATTTCTCTTTTTTATGGATTAATTTTGAATCTCTTTCTTGAGCAATGTTTGTATCTTCATCTAACCCACCTATAATAATCCTGTTATCTGCAGTAGTTCTCATATAAATATATGGTCTCGCAGTTTCCCAAATGAGAGTACGTTTATACCAAGAAGATAAATTTTCTACAGGATTAGTNTTTAAATTCCAACCCTTCATATCCTGCAGCCACAATTACTTTATTGGCAGTAATAGAATTGCCCCCCTTTGTATAAAAGATAGCACATTCTTTCTCTAACTTTTTGCCAATAATCTCTGTATCTTCATAAATGTGAACTCCTTTATTAGAGGCTTGTTCTAATAAACTATGTGTAAATTTATAAGGATTTATTTCACCATCATTATACGTATAAATAGCTGCACGTTTTTTAAATGGATATCTCTGTCCAATTTGTTCCTCTGATAGCCAAGTCGCTTTAAAATCATGCTTATGTAAATAATACAGTTCTTTTTCTAATTTCTTTATATCCTCTTCATAACTTGCATAATATAAACTGTCACGTCGTTTAAAATCAGAGCAATAAGGCAAGTTTTGATCAGCATATTCAATATCATTAATAGCTTGTTCACATAATTTCATATGCTTAACTGCATACTCTTCTCCAAATGTATTTACAAGTTCAAAAAACATCTTATCGCCTAAATATTGAATAAGTGCTGTATTTGTAAGGTTACTTCCATGTCCTACCTTTCTTTTATCAACGATAACAATATTTAAATCTGATTCACTCAAATAGTATGCGGATTGAGCACCCGAACTTCCTGCTCCTATTATTAGTACGTCACATTTTATATCTTCGTCCAAACGAGGATAAGAAGGTGTATTAGAAAAAGTCGTGTTCCAATATAATTTCCCTTTCTGTAAATCCATTTTAATTGCACCATCCTAAATAAAATAGTTATATCCCCATCTGTATCTCCAAATCATTCTTACTATATACTTCTTATTAAAATTATTCTTGCTATCATTAATAAAAATTCTTATAAATCTAATAGACTTATCTTAAAGAACATTTTTTAAAAAAACGCCACAAAGTTTTTTATTTAAATTATGTACATACTCAGTACTTCTTATAAAATACATTAAAATATCCAATAAATAAAAGGTACTTACCTATTGATAATTTATATATAAGAGTGAATTTTTATTCATTTTAGTAAATTAATTAATGTATTCAAATACTTTATTAGCAGGAATTTCAACAACTGTTTCTTTTCCACCTGTTTTATCAATCATGAAACCATGAACTTTAACATCAGGAGGCACTAGTGGAAGATGAAGAATCGCATCTATACTCTTCTCAATATTTTCACTAACATTTTCTTGTCTAATAAGCCATTCATTAAGGGTACCATTTGAAAATTCAGGCATGCAATTTTTAAAGAGATAGTCTAATTCTATATTATCTTTTGTAAAATCACGTTGAGTTTGTAGATTAACTGAAGAAGTTTGTTTGTCCTCTATTCCTACAACAAAAATTTCTTCAACATTCTCTTGATAAATAGCAATAATAACAGATCTCACTATATCTCCATAAGGATGTGCAATTACAGAATAGTAGCTGCGTATAGTCAACATGTTTTCTCGTTGAACGTTAGTTATTTGTTGAATAATAGCCTCTATTCCGTTTTCAATGTCTATTAACAATAAAACTTTTTATTCTTCGAATTCATTTGGACACATTTACCAGTATTTCCACAAAAAAATTCATGGTATTGTTAATTAGTCGAGTACGTTATTACTTGACAATTACCCTTAGAAGCCCCGCAGACAATCGGGGTTTCTTCTATTTATCTTTGTCACCTTTTATGGATATGAGTCTTGGTCATAAAGTGCCTAAAAAAGCACTCTTTATTTTTCAAAACTTTTCATATTCAAACTGAACAAACATATATTCTTGTATCAACGCTTTTTACTCATATGATTCCAAAATTCTTATCTAGGAGCACAATTATTCGTTGACTCTTGGACATTTTTGTGAAATTTCTTTAATATTTTTATTTCCTAATATTAAAAATCACGTTATTACAATCACGTGTCAATCTTTACTTTAGTACTAGTCCCTAGGCCCATTAAAAATTCAGTTCAAATTACACTTTCCTTTCCATTGATGACAGGCTCCATAAATCTAATTAACACATATTATATTAAAAATTTACTCATGAAAATCTGATTACAATTTTTGGTTTATTAATAGTTCATAAGACATTCACCTACCTTTTGAAGAGTGTATATAAAAGTACTCTTTTTATTTTTGTTAAAGACATAAACATTTAAATATTATTATTTATAGATTTACACTAAGATAAACTCACATCAATCTTTATACTTTCACTTTAAAAATGATACTTCAATTGTGGTCCTGGTCTCTAGGACCTCTTTTTTATTTAAGAGAAATTTCATTTAAATCCATCCGTTAACCCCATAATTTCACATGATAATAATTACCATATTACTATACATTACAAGGGAATTGTTCCCATAAAATGTTTCAATCATTATATAACGATTGAAACATTTATTAATTTGATGTTAAAATATATAAGATACTTCCAACAAAGTATTACTTCTCAAACTTCAGCCCCTTGGAGCGCACCCCAAGGGGCTGAACCCCACATCCATCAACTTAAGGAATATTTTGAAGTATCCCTAAAACAAAAATTTTATATCACTACAACAGTCATTTATGAGAATTTAGGTCATTTTATTTATTGCTATGCTGTTTTCTTGTGACACAGAGTACAATTATAGACAACATCTAAAATATTAAAGACTTTCTTTTTTTCATAACAGTGGAACTTTCGCCGTTTTTCTGTAGGAGGATAAACAGGCGAAGCAGGATTACTTGAGTTGAAAGCTCTTGATACAATCCGATATAAGCTTCGTAAATTTCGTGGGTTTGTCCTGGTTATAGCTGGAATGAATTTGACAATTGTTACAGAAAAAAGAACTGACATTCTTACAAATCTGGAAAATTGATAATGGCTGTTTATGAAACTTTCAATATTTATAATTAAAGTTGGTGCTACTTCTTTATTGCATTAGATAGCAATGTAATTTATAATACGTTTAAATGATTAAATTCTTAAACGGAAGGTAATGTTAGCGAAATGAACTGTAATGATAAAGTAATGCATATTTTAGAAAATTTAAGACCATGTTTCCAAGGGTTGGGAGATCCAACTCGTCAGCAAATTGTATCGCTTTTAATTGATAAAGATAGCTTGAATGTGACGCAAATTGCGGAGCATATTCCCATGTCAAGACCTACTGTATCTCATCATTTGAAAATATTGAAACAATCAGGGTTACTTCGAGTTCAGAAAAAAGGCACTGAAATGTATTATTGTCTTGAATTTAATGAAACAATAAATCTTTTAAAAGAACTTGTTTCTTTAGTTGAAGATGAATGTCAGAATTAGGTACTCATTTATAGTTTAGGGACACCTTTTGTCCCTTTTTTTAGCGACATTATGTTAAAATGTTTAAGTTTTTAATTATTTAAACTTATGATCTCATACTAATTAAAATGGAGGTTTCAGATGAATAAGAAAACAGTATTAATTGTTGGTGGGTATGGTGTTGTTGGTAGTCAAATTGCTCAAATTTTACATGATCGACATCCTGATTTGGAAATTAGATTAGGAGGAAGAACTTTAGGGAAAGCGTTACCTTTTGAATCAGATAGAGTAAAAATAGTCACTGTAGACAACACAATAGATGATCCTTTAAGAAATTTGGATGATAATTTCACATTAGTTGTTAATGCGGTTAATGACCCGCAAGATAGACTACTTCTATCTGCAGTTCAAAAAAAAATTCCATTGGTTGACATTACTCGTTGGACTGAACGTTTTAAGAGTTCTATTGATCGATTAAAAAATGTTGAGGTCCAATCCCCTGTTGTATTAGCTTCAGGGTGGATGGGAGGGACAGCAGCCCTTTTTGCTAAAATGTATTCAAAAGATCTTCAAGAGGTTACGGTTGATATCAACGCACTATATTCTCTTCAAGACAAAGCAGGACCAAATTCAACAGCATATATGGACCGGTTAACGATTCCATTTGAAGTCAAAGCTCCAGAGGGAATGCGACAGGCTTATCCAATGACTGACCCAATCAAAGTCCGCTTTCCCAACGGTTATATAACCAAATGTTATCGTTTGGATACTCCTGATCACGTAACCCTGCCAGAATCAATTCATGCTGTTTCGGCTAACTTTCGGATTGCTTTTGATAGTAAAATATCTACATATGGACTGGTTTCTCTGGTGAATACAGGAATTTGGAAACTGATTAGTGGAGAAAAATTTAATGACTTACGAAAAAATATTCTTTATAAACCCGGAAGTGGAAGTGCACATAACATAGTTATTCACCTTAAAGGTTATGATGCTACTGGTGTATTGCATAGACGATGTGTGAACATATCCGATCCGTTAGGACAGACACATCTTACGGCTTTAGGAGCGGCTGTCCAAGCAGAGAAAATTTTACAAACATCTGATATTGTGGTTCGGGATTCTGAAATTTACTTTCCGGAAAATCTATTAGATTTGGGTGTGAATGCATCTGTAATTATAGATTTTTATAGAGAATATGGGGTCACTATTACGAAAGAAAATATATAAAAAGTACCGTTCTATACTTGGTAGTACACATATGGCTATCCAGATAAGAAATACAAATATCTCCAAAACGAGAGAATGTACATCTTCATGTGAAAATGTACATTCTCTCGTTTTGCGGTGTTATAAAATTCTTAAGTTAATGGATGTGGGTTACCATACCCCAAAAAGAAAATTGTACGTTTAGACATATTTAAACTGATTCCTGTACGTTAAGGAACCGATTACTTAGTTTACTACTTTTTTTAAAGAATCAAATAGTGAAAATTTGCTTAACGTAAGTTTTATATCAACTATTACGTTGGGGTACAGCCAAGGTACGTGTATTATCTATACTATGAAAATCAGGAGTATTTAAAGTATTCTAAGAAGAAAAATTGAGTGATAAGATACGTTAAATATTTGATATCTTAACTAAGTAAACAATGTATTTAGTTACCTTGAGGGCAACGAACGGTTGTAGACTTCGATGTTGCAAGGATCGTTGTCAAACACATTGTTTACATGTATTTAAATTAAGGTTTTTACTCCTAAGTATAGATAACATGTATATCTCGGCTGTATCCCTTTTTCACTTGTTCTTGATTGATCAAATAAGTCAAAATATCTTTCTAAATTTTTCACTGATATGCCCCCTATTTTATCTTCTTCAAACTTGCATTCCAATAACTCATTTCTCATAAGCCTGTTTCTAAAATAATAATTTAAATTGGGACCTCTCAGAGGTCCCAATTAATTAAAAAGTAATGTCTCCATTTGTTACATCATTTACAATTTTTGTACTAATCCCTCTAACATCTCGAAAACTTCTAAATTATTTTTTTGATAGTTCAGGGAATAAATAATGTAATATACAGATAGTTAAACGTCTGGATTTACCTTTATACGGATATATATGCATATACATCGATGGATTAAAGTTTGCCTCAATAATTCCATAAGCATTTTTATTAGCTGCAGGAACTTCTGTATTTTCAATAATCAAATCAATACCACTAATATTAGCTCCAAGTGCCGACACAGCATCTACGGCAATTTTCTTATAATCATCGGGAATTTGATCTGTCACATCAATTGAGTCTCCACCTGTACTGACATTAGAATTTTCTCGCAGGAAAACAATTTCATCACTTGTTGGAATTGAATCTTTTCGATACCCTTGAGCTTTAAGCATTAGGACCTCTAATTCACCTAATTGTATATTTTCTAAAGGTGTTCTATGGTCCATTCCTCTTAATGAATTCAGGTTCTTTTGAGCGACTAACTCTTCAATTGTATGTGAACCGTCTCCTATAACATTGGCAGGAATTCGTAATAAAACGGCAGAAACTTTGTCATCTAGCACAAAAAATCGATATTCTGTTCCATTAATAAATTCTTCTATTAATACTGATGAATCCTCTTTAAATGCTAATGTGAGTGCTTTTTGATAGTCTTCGTAACTTGCTCCGTCTTCTTTAAAGATAGATATTCCTAAACCATAATTTGTTGTTTTTGGTTTAACGACAAAAGGCTTTCCTGCAAATATATCATAGGAACGTAAAGCTTTTTCTATATCACTAAATTCCTCACCTATTGGTACACGAAATCCATGCTGTTGAAGAATTTTCTTTGTTACTGTTTTATTTTCCATAATTAATGGTGATACATAACTATCTTTACTTGTCATATTCCCATTTTTCACATATTCAACATGATTTCCTAGCTGTAGTTTTAAAAATTGATCTTGTCGATCTAAAACGTCTACTTGTATTCCTTGTTGAATAGCATCAAACATTAAAATTTGTGTAGACAACTCCATGTCAGTAAATCCTGATAGTTGATATGGTTTATCCCATGCTTTTTTATAATTTTCTTTAGCAATACGGTAAGCTACCTGACTTTGACTACTTTTTATAATCTCTTTATAAAGTCTTCCAGCTAAAGTTTTACTTGGATCTGTTAGCATTTCTCTCAAGTTAACAAACAAGGTATTCGAAATCGTTATGTCTAACAGCCCTGTTAAATGTTCCATTTCATCAATAATACGCTCAGCATCTGTTTTAAATTGCGTATGTTCTAACGGATGTTCAAGAGCCACTACATTATTTTGAAATTCACCGATTTTTACCCATTCATCATTATTATCGTCTTGGTCAATCCAGAGTAAATAGATAAGGAAAAGATGTAGAAATTCTGCTTGTTCATGGCTAATTCCATATGTTTCAAAAGGATTTAAATCTAGGTTTCTTAATTCAATATAACGAATACCATGATTTTTTAAATCTGAAACTTGAGGACCGCCCCTTAAACGGACAGAGGCATAAAATTCTTTTTCTTCTAATAAAACCCCTTTATTCACCAGCGAAGAAAGATCAGATATATAGTTCTGTAAACTACTATAGGATACTTGAACATCATTTTCATTACTATAACCATGTTTACTATTTCTAATGCTTCTTACGGCGCCATTTAAAGGATTTATTTCAAAGAAATTCTTTTCACTACTAGGAGAAACACCAAAAAAATAAGTTATTAACCATCGATAGTGTAAATAATTCCTTGTGACTTTCAGATAAATTTCTGTTTTAAATTGATAATAATCCTTTATTTCTGATTGTAATTCAAATAATGCCTGAATCAAATCATCACTAAATTCAAAATTGTAATGAATACCACTAATCATTTGTTTTCGTCTACCATAAGAATTAGATAAATATCGACGATATAAAACATTTTCATGATTATTAAGTTTCGCAATAACAATATCTTCTTCTTTTTCGGGCAACTGTGGTGGCATGCTTAATGGCCAAAGCATTTCGTTTTCCCCCATAGAACGATAGGCTACATCATGGATAGCTGCTAAGTAATTAAATAAATCTCCTAGTGTCTCGGTAACAGGTGTAATTAGTTCCATCTGTGTTTCAGAGAAATCCCGCTGAATATAAGGATGATCATCTCTTACTGAAATACTATTGGGATGTTCTGTTTTAGCTAAACTTCCTGATAGATCAACTCGTTGACTTTCTTTTTCAACGCCAAAACGTGCTTTTAATACATATGGTTTAATACGGTCATTGTTTAACATTTTTTTCATTTCCATATAAACGGTACCCCCCATCAACTCAAATATTTGATATAGAAAGCGACAAAATTATAGCTATTTTTTACATTCAGCATTTGGATATTAATGGCCAAAGCATTTTATTCTTATCCACAGAGAGAGAAGGTATTTCGTAGATAGCTGCTAAGTAATTAATTACGTCTTCTAATGTTTTAGTATTAGGCTGAATGTATGATCTTGTATCTCTTATCGAAACGGGTTTAGACGTTTCAGTTGAACTTTCAAATAAGTCAACTTGTCGATTTTCCTTTTCAATCTCATAACGAGATTTTAATAAGGATGGTTTAACACGGTAATTAAATAACATTTTTTTAATCCACATGAACTCTTCCTCCCAATTTATTTGTTTTTACAAACGATATAATATGACAAAATATAATAATCAAAAGTACCCACATCTCTACATGCGGATACTTTTGTTACTATATTTTGATGTAAACTTAAATACTTCATATGCCATTGGAAGTGGCTATTGTTGTAAATAAGAATCATCTTAAATACTTCATATGGAAAGAGAAATGCTCATTTAAGAAAGTGGAAATAAAGAAGTAGCTATGATCATAGCCCTCCATTTTTTTATAAGTTACCATTTGACTATTTTTTTGAGCATTCTCTAAGAAAATATGCTCTTCCAATTGTTTTGGATAAAACTCGTCTTGACTACCTTGCATAATAAGAATAGGTGGAATCGTGTCTTCTTTAATTAATTCTGAAGCATCCCATTGTTTCCAAGAATTTTTGTCTTCACCTAAATAAGAGGTGAAAGCATTTATTCCCCATGGAATTTGACTAGGGGTTAGGATTGGCGAAAAAGCAGAAATCGCTTTGAATCTCTTAGCATTTTTTAAACCAATCACTAACGCCCCGTGCCCTCCCATTGAATGTCCCATTATGCTTTCTTCACCTGAAAAGTTAGGTACAATAGTCGCAGCAATGGATGTTAACTCATCTACTATATAGGAATACATTTTATAATGCTTTGTCCAAGGCTCCTCGGTAGCATTTACATAAAAACCTGCTCCTTGTCCAAGATCCCATGGTGCAACATCTGAAACGTGTTCTCCACGCGGTGAAGTATCTGGCATGATTACTGCAACTTGATGTTTTTCAGCCAAACGCTGAAATCCACTTTTTTGACTAAAATTATCATCTGTACAGGTTAAACCAGATAACCACCATATAAGCGGGATTTTTTTCTTTTCTTTATTTGATGGTAAATAGATACTAAATTTCATATCACATTGCAAAACTTCTGAACAATGACTATATTTCCGTTGCTCTCCTTCGAAAGAACGATGTTGTTCAATACGTGTAAGACTCATTCTCTCACTCTCCATAAGTTAAAATCGTACGAATGGATTCACCTTTGTGCAATAAATCAAATGCCTCATTGATATCTTTAAATTCTAAATGATGAGTAATAAATGAATCTAAATCAATATCACCTTGCATATAATCTTCAACCATTTCTGGAAGCTCAGATCTTCCTTTAACTCCACCAAAGGCTGATCCACGCCATACTCGGCCCGTTACTAATTGGAATGGACGAGTATGAATCTCTTTACCAGCACCAGCTACACCAATAATAATACTTTCGCCCCAACCTTTATGACATGCTTCAAGAGCAGACTTCATTACTTCAACATTACCAATACATTCAAAGCTATAGTCCACGCCTCCGTCTGTCATTTCGACTATAACTTCTTGAATTGGGCGATCATAATCTGCAGGGTTCACAAAATCAGTCGCTCCCATTTTTTTAGCTAGTTCCCATTTTTGAGGATTCAGGTCAACTGCAATAATTCGGCTTGCTTTCGCTTGAACTAGTCCTTGAATAGCAGCTAATCCAATCGCTCCTAAACCAAATACAGCTGTCACAGCTCCTTCTTCGACTTTTGCAGTGTTGTGTACAGCACCAATACCTGTCGTTACACC
>OVBB01002526.1:0-11227 GCA_900406415.1 Isatis lusitanica | reverse complement strand
ATTAAATAAATATAGTCCCGCGCGTCACCGCGCGGGTCCGGTTCTAGTTTCTTGTTTACAGACGTATATATTAGTGTATGGCTTTCTTATTATTACTCATAAATAATTTGGAAGGCCAATTTTCAGAAAAATGGAAAACAAGATATTTCGTAAACAAGACAATTTTATTTAATGAAATAGGGCCTTCCTTGTACAAGAGAATAAAAAAAAAAATTATTGACCACACATGCATTTATATAAAACTAAATATTTTTCTGATTGATAATTCAATATAGAAAAGTGGAGTTTACAAAAACAACATCTGCAAATCCAACTTTGACTGACCGAGCCAACTAATAATTATCCTAGTAACAATAAGTCATCAACACACTACCATAAATAAAAGGTGCATGGCATGAACGAATCATACAACTTGAAATCGAGAAACACTTATACATTAGTCTAAAAAAAAGTTGTTGTGGAGGTTACAAAACAACATCTGCAAATCCAACTTTGACTGACCGAGCCAACTAATTTATCCTAGTAACAATAAGTCATCAACACACTACTATAAATAAAAGGTGCATGGCATGAACGAATCCTACAACTTGAAATCGAGAAACACTTATACATTAGTCTAAAAAAAAATTGTTTGTTTTTAAATTGTGAAGAAAGATGATGGAAATGTACGTCTTGTGGGCTCTGATAGTCTTATTTCTCGTAGTGAAGTTGTGTCTGTGGATCTGTCAGTGGAAAAACACGAAATGTAAAGGAAAACTTCCTCCAGGGTCGATGGGCTTTCCTATTATTGGAGAGACGTTCGAATACATGAAGCCACATGACACTCTTCGATTTTCAACATTCTTGACAAAGAGAATGCTCAGGTTTTTGTAATCTAGCTTCTCTTGCACATATAAGATAGGCTATTGCTTCTTCTTTTTTTTTCTCTCTTACACGTACGCTACTAACTTGTATTACGTGTCTTGCTTTTAATATTAGACATGGACCTCTTTTCCGAACAAGCTTATTTGGGGCGAAAGTTATCATCTCGATGGATATTGAAGTGAACATGGAGATAGCAAAGGCGAATTCTGTTATTGGTGTTACAGAGAGTATAAGGCGTCTATTCGGGGAAAACAACTTGTTTGCTCAGAGCAAGGAGTCTCACAAACATGTCAGGAACTTGACACTCCAGCTGTTGGGTTCACAAGGTTTGAAACTAAGGATGATAAACGAAATCGATGTCCTGGCTCGCAGCCACATGGAGATAGGAGCTACGAATGGATGTCTTGATGTTAGGGAGACATCAAGCAAGGTAAAACTCAAATACTATATATGACTGCCATGATACAAAAATATAAATCACAATTAATCATCTATAATCAAATCGGTGCAGGTTTTAATTGAATGCCTAGCAAAGAAAGTTATGGGAGACATGGAACCCGAGGCTGCAAAAGAACTCGAACTCTGTTGGACAGCCTTCCCGAAGAATGGTTGGTTTGGATTTTCGTATAATCTCCCTGGAACGAAAGTCTACCAAATGTTAAAGGTGTGTGTTTTAAATTTTTAATGATCATTCACGACTAAAATATAATAAAAACAAATGCTGATAATCATGGAAACAACCATCACTACCATCAGCACACGTCTTTTTGCTACAACTTAATTCACATATATATATCAATTGTAATTGTAGAACAAAAAACTGATAAACCAGCTATTAGTCTAGCAAGATATATACACCGCCTTATATATATATATTCTTTATATGACAGGCGCGAAAGAAGATGTTGAAGTTGATGAAAGAGATGATAATGAAAAAGAGGGCATCAGGAGAGGAGCTTGGTGAGTTCTTAGATATCATATTTCAAGAAATGGAACGAGAAGGGGAAGCCATGAGCCTAGACAATGTAGTCGAATACGTATATACTTTCTTCCTACTTGCTCACGAAACTACTCCTAGGATCCTTGCTTCAACAGTGAAGCTCATATCCGACCACCCTGAAGTGAAGCAAGAGCTACAGGTTATCAATCTTTTTCCTTTAGTGAGCTCCACGTTCTGCCCCATTTAATTTTTCTTTAATAGGGTTAATTAATGTACAATGATTATTATCAGAGAGAGCATGAGGCTCTTGTCCGAAATAAGAGGGATAAGGAGGCCGGCTTAAGTTGGAACGACTACAAATCCATGAACTTCACCCACATGGTATGGAAGTCAATTTTTATTAAGACCTACACTACAAAATATCTACTAAATTTTGTTCATGATTTCAGGTAATCAACGAGTCACTTCGAGCCACAACCACTTTCCCGACAGTGCTTAGGTTAGCTACTCGTGACCTGGAGGTTCGAGGTGAGCTTTATTGGTTATCTATGAAAGTGAAAAGATCATTATATTCAAAAAAAAAAAAAAATTCTATTTAAATAAACTGACTGGTATTTGTGGAATTTGGCGTGCAGGTTACACAATTCCAGCGGGTTGGACCTTCATGGGATATCCTCTTATCCACTTTAATGAAGAAAAGTACGATGACCCATTATCATTTAATCCATGGAGATGGAAGGTAAATTAATTTATTTTGTATGTGTACTCCACTGATTCTATTATCAGCTAAAAAACTACAATATATCAGGGAAAAGACTTGAATGCAACCATATCCAAGAGTTACATGCCTTTTGGCGCTGGTTCTAGACTCTGCGTTGGGGCTGAGTTTGCAAAGCTGCAGATGGCAATTTTTATCCATCACTTATCAAGATACAGGTTAATTATTTCAGTGTAATTATCATTGTCATAGGTAGGTTGGGTTTACTTACATTGATGTTGGTTATACCAATTTTTTTGTAGATGGTCAATGGATAGTGACACAAAAGTGCTTCGACAGTATATACTTTTGTTCCCGAAAGGTACAAACGTTCAAATCACAGGACATTATTCTGAATGAGTTGATCCATCCACGGTCATTGGTTGGAGTGTCTCAGTTTGACGTCTTCACTTCAAATAAGTAAACCATTTGGAAGATTAGTATTGGCTAGCTTGTTTGTTCGTTTTGACATCTCTAAATAAAGGAAGGAAGATTAGTATTTTGTATTTTGTGGTCACGTCCTCCAAATGGTACTTTGATAAATACTATCTATCTATATATATATCTTGTTCCTTTTCTAAACACTAAAATTGTCGTAGAACTATCCAAACATGTCAAAATGTGAGACAGAACGCCACTTAGAGTTTAGCTACTCGATCCCCTTCAATTCGATTCATAGAAATGTCCTCAAGATTAGTAATCTCATTTCAATTCCAAAGTTATCTCACAAATGTAACAACAACAAACTTTTATACAAAACTCAACAGCTAAAAGTATGGACCAATAAAAAAGCTCATTAATCCCAGTTAAACTTCCCCTACGTGTTCTTTCTCAGTTAACACTTTCCTCCATTGACTTTTCTTCTTTCTTCTTCCTTCTAATGTAACAGCCATGATCGCTTATCAATAACCCCCGTTTCAAAACTAAGCTTTCACTATCAAGCTTATGAAATGCGGGTTGAACTCTAGTATAATGTTCAGTCATAACCTCTGAGATCTCTCTACAAATGGTTTTCTTTCGGCAATTAATAAAGAAGTGCTTTGGGTTTTCTTTGCTGTCTGATTCTTAAACTTAACGCATACAAGGTTGGCTCATGAATGAGTGAATTGAACAGATTATACAGTACCAGCTGGGCCGGTGGCTATTTTTCTGGTATTCCTCTTTTCTCTATGAATCAAAGTGGATCGAGTAACTAAATTCTAAGAGGCGTTCTGTTTCAGATTTCGAAAATTTTGAACAGTTCTATAAAACTTTTAGGAGTTTAGAAAAGGAACAAGACATATAGAATATTTATTAAGTATCATTTGGAGGACGTGACAACAAAAAAAAAGAATACTAATCTTCCTTCCTTTATTTATAGATGTCAAAACAACAAACAAACCTATAGTAATCTTTCGAGATGGTTTATTTATTTGAAGGGAAGACGTCAAGCTGAGACACTCCAACCAATCTTATATATAACTAGGGGAGCGCGCGCGGATATATTTGTTTTTAATTTTCTATGAATTTATGTTATAATTTTTGTTGTTTTGTTGTTATTATTTGTTTATACTGTAATTCAGAAACACAACAACTATAATTGAACAGGACTTAGAAACAGACAAAACAGATGGTTTCTTGAGCAAAACAAATCTAAATCTATGTTGATATGAGTTTCCCAATGTGACTGTTCCAAACTCCGGTCTTCTAAAAACCCAATATCCTTCCTGCAAATTTCAATCTAGATCTTGAGGTTTAACTGAATCGAGCTAGCGAAACAGGGGTACACAATTCTTAGATATAAGGATGTTACCAAAAATTAATAATCTAATTGAAGAAATTTTCAACAAAAATAACAATCTCGTGTGAGTTGTAGAAGAGCGATGAACAGGCGAGACCCAGATGTTGACGTTCCTCTCGGAGAAAAAACGAATCTTTCGACCAGATTGTGCTCCGCCGAGCGTGATGGTGTCATCGGGGGATCGATTCATCTATGCTTGTCATCTCCTCTCTTCATCTCTCTCTCTGGATTTTAGTGTATCGATTATATATGTACAATTTTGGATTTCAATCAAACAAATTGTTCATTGGAAACAGAAGGATATCATAGTTTGTAAAACACTTTTCGGGAGAAACTAATTTTTTGTTTGATTAACGATTTTCAAGAGGTCAATAAATATATATTACGTTTGAGAAAAAGTAAAATTAGTTTTCATGTGGGGGAGATAACACAGGAGAATCAAAATTGAGGAGGGTTAGAGAGTTCGTGGGAGAAAGAAGAGAAGACAGAGACGGAAAGAGAGGGTTTTAATTTTCTAGTGCTGACGTGGCGTTCCGTGGAGAACTGACCTGGCAAGCTTGGAGAGAACCCAAGAGCTTTCATATAGTAGNCCTTTTTTTTCTTTTTTTTTTTTTTTTTTTTTTTTTTTTTTGTCACTGGAATTTAACTGAAAACCAACCAAAGTTTACAACAAAGAAACAAAAAAGAAAAAGGAGGGAAGACAAAAACAACCCAAAAGAGAGCTAAAAGCAAAACAAAAAGCTGGAACAAAGCAAACCCGAAGAGCTTGAAGAACTGGTACTCGACGAAACACCAGTCATAGTCATCAAACACTCGGGGAAGGGAGGATGCGTCTTCCTCAAGAATCTGTCGCAGCCAAACAGGACCTTGGCGAGCGATATAGGACTGAGTTCTATTGTCCCTTGTAACACTTGTGGCGATCAAGGAAGCAGCTCTGTTAGCAAGAGCAGAGCAGTGATTCAGAGACCATATTCGGAATGAGGTTAAGCAACCGTTTATGCAATCTAGAATCTTGTTCCGCGGCAATCCAAGTGAGTAACTAAGCATCGCTTCTCGAGCATAACACAGAGATGATTCGAAAATGATATTGTCTTCTTGTAGACTCTTCATAGACTCTATCGCCCACAAGGCCGCTAATAATTCTGCTTCCACCAAGGATGACACCTGAGAGAAAGAGCGACGGCTGTGGTAGCGTACCTGACCACTCGAGTCACGAACAATCCAAGCAGCACCAGATAAACCAGACTCCTGCACCCAAGATGCTCCAAAGTTACACTTAATGACATGATCACTTGGTTTTTTCCATCGTTGACGTGAATCTGTTACCACAGTGAGAGGAAGTTGCTGTTTCAAAGAAGCCAGATTAAGAGAGAGCCAAATATCCGATTCTTCCAAAGCCTTTCGTAAGATTGATGGAGGATCTATACGCGTTTGTTCAAAGGCTAAAGCATTCCTAGCTTTCCATAGCTGCCACAAAATCCATGGAAATGACAAACGTATCTTTTCCGGGATTGACGCTATTGAGCTGCAGCCCAGGAGGTAACTTAGGTTGTGAAACATAGAGTCTGCGGAGAAGTACGCAGGAGGCAATGGAAACCCAGATAAACGCCATACCTCTTTAGCCACAGGACATAAGAAGAGTAGATGGGTGATAGATTCAGTTGTCGAGCCGCAGAGTACGCAATGAGGGTCCACCTGTAGACCTCTCGACATTAATCTTTCTTTAACCGCTAGAGCACCAGATAAAGACTTCCAAAGGAAATGTCTGAGCTTAGAAGGAGCTTTAACTTTCCAAATCCTCTTCCACACTGATTTTTGCAGAGGTGATGTCGTTTGAGCTGGAGGATTTTGAGCCGCATGAACCGTACTTAATAAATCATAGCCACTGCTTGTAGAGTAGAGCCCATCCTTTGTAAGTCCCCAAACCGTAGAATCCAAATGATTGCCGGGGACTTTAATCCGTAAGATACGCAACACGTCGTCCTCAGTGAACAAGTCTTGCAGAGTGTCTCTATTCCATTGCAGGGAATTAGGATGGAAGAGGTCCGAGACTGTTAATGTAAGGTCTACCTCCGCGAATTGGTTGTAACGCGGAGCTCTCGTGTCGACGTCCAATATCCAGTTGTCTAACCAGACTTTGGTGTCAACCCCATTGCCTAATTTACGCAGTAGGCCACGCTGCAGTATCTCTCTACCATGAAGGATAGATCTCCAGGCAAAAGAGGGTCGCCTCCCCACATTACTATCCAAGAAAGAGCCATCTTTGAAGTACCTATGCTTCAGAATCTGAGCAAGGAGAGAGTCAGGGTATGCCCAAATTCTCCAAGCCTGTTTTCCAAGGAGAGCTTGATTAAATCTGCTTATATCATGAAAGCCTAGCCCTCCACAGTCCTTTGCTTCACAAAGCTTTTGCCATGCCACCCAAGGAATCTTTTTCTTGTTAACTCCACTACTCCACCAAAATTGTGTAAGGACACTGGTGATCTTTTTGCAAAGAGAAATAGGTAATTTAAAACAGGACATTGCATAAATAGGCATGGCCAGACCCACTGATTTGACTAAAATTTCCTTTCCTCCATTTGAAAGAGCCTTCGAAAACCAATTATTAGCTCTGCTCTGTACTTTTTCTTGCACAAAGTTCAAAAGCTTCTTCTTAGAACCACTGCAGCATTCAGGGAGCCCCAAATACGTCCCCTCTCCACCTTCTTTATCAATCCCTAAGGCTTCCTTAACCTTATTTTTTTCCGCAGCTTGCACCTTTGCACCAAAGATAATCGATGATTTACTCTTGTTAATCATTTGTCCAGAAATATCGCCATAGACTTTGAGACACCGAGTACTTTTTCTCCTTTTATGTGACATTTGTCATTTTTTCTGAAAGTAAATGACAATTATATTTTTATAATAAAGAAAAACAGAAAAAACTACCACAATTAATTGTTTGACATTTTATTTCAAATATATTTTATAAAACGGTAGATCTTGATATTTTTT
The DNA here is from genome assembly GCA_900406415.1 of Isatis lusitanica. Classification (NCBI taxonomy): domain Eukaryota; kingdom Viridiplantae; phylum Streptophyta; class Magnoliopsida; order Brassicales; family Brassicaceae; genus Isatis; species Isatis lusitanica. The sequence goes on along the minus strand of OVBB01002526.1, from coordinate 3,892 downwards.
CTTTGATCTCAAGCTTTCAGCGGACTGTTTTCAGTTGAAAGTAAGTATGTAAATTCATAATATATTTGTTTATTACAAATTTAAAAATTCATAATGATAAATCCTCACATACAAATTACGAATAAGATAAGGAGCTATCAACACAAAAGAATGATATGTAACCAATGTGTGCAAAAACGCAAAAGAATGTAAAAACTTATTAAATTACAAAAAACATTTCAACGCAATGTTCATAAAACATACATGTTTTAACTGATAAATTACACACTTCACACAGGAACCCTAATGAAATCAAAAGACAACTGCCGAGCAGGAGACAAAAACAAGGAATCAAACGTTTCCAATACCTTCTTCTTTTAAAAACCATAAATAGATTGTTTTAATTTATTTGTTTAATATTTCACTTTACTTTTCACAAGTATTATATTCTATGGGGGATTTTGGTAGAATACATATATAATAATGATATCCTAATTATTAAAATATACATAAACAGAAAACTAAATATTAAAGTATTTTGAATTGCGTAATTTTATTGGTACTAAATATAATACGAAAAAACTAAAAATATAACCAACGAAACATGTGCGGGGTTAGCAGCTCTACTAGTGACCTTGAATGGATCAACTCATTCTGAATAAAGCTCTGTGTTTTGAATGTTTGTTAAAATTATAATCTGAAAAATATAATTAAAATATTATTGATTTAATGGTATTAAAAATTATTGATCACATAAAATAATGAATTTATATCAATTTTAACTTATTTTAATATGTATGAAAATGTTGAAAAAACTAATTTGAAACAAAGAGAATATATTCTAATTTTCTATGATGTGGCACAATTATATATTACTAGAATTTAGCCCATGCGTTGCATGGGAATTAGAATTTTAGATCTAATATTAATATTTGTAAAAATAAATAAAAATAAAAATACTATGTAAATTAATATAAATCATAATTTAAATTTTGAAAACGCTTAACAAAAACCAAAAATACAAATATTAATGTTTTTAAGTATTATTATTATCTGTAAACTTATGTTAAAAAATAAATATTATGTAAGGTTAAGTAATAGATGATAAATTAAAAGTAGAAAATCAGATTTCAAATAAAAATTAATTACCATTGGCTCAGTTGGTAATATAGCAATTTTAAGTAATATTATTATTTGTATAAATATAAAATTGTTAAAATATTATTTTTTACTCATTAAAAAACATGTATTAAACTCAGATAAAATATTTGAGCATTACCAAAACTTGATAAATCTTATTGAAAATTTTCAGGATTTATCAGATACTAAGAGCAGTCTTCGGGTCCAACGTGGGAAAAGTGTATGCAAATTATAATCTTATTGAAACAGAAATCCTATATTAATATCTGACAAAACTCTGTGCACAGTCAGACTTGCACCTTCTCTAGCTTCTTCTTTAAGCGTCATAGCAAATTTGAGAGGAATTGACTTACATGAACATAATAATTAGATACGAACTCACCAATAGTTTCCGAAAAGTATAGTTGCCAATGTCGTATACACAGATCTTCGTAACCCCAACATCGTAGATATTGAGCTTCAGTGTGTAAGATTCAGAGTATGACCATCAAAATCGTTTTATTTACGATTGGTAATAAAACAAAGGAAAAAGAGATTTGATGGATTTTCCGGAGACCAAACAGGTTTCTTCTGTCACTTAACTTTGCAGCTGGAGACCTTTGATCTTTCTCCTTGTCTTCCTTTTGGCTTTACCCTTTCTGATACAATGTGATCTTGAAATTAAAGAAAAGCTATATTCCGCAATGAAAGTTTTGACAGCGAGACTAAACCAATTATCGAGTTGGAAGGCTTCGTTGCCTATGAATCTCTGGTTTCTTTTGCGCATGTTGTCATTCTTTTGCTGGTGGTGTGTGCTTCAGCATCGGATATTTTTCTTGCCATGGAGAGTGTAGACTGTCTCCCTTCATACACACGATCACAGACTGACAATTTGAAAACGATTTGGAACTTAAAACATTGTGGCATGAACATAATTGCTACATTTAGAGCGCATACCTCAACGTTTTGCTTTGCACTCAAAAGAGTAGAGCAGAGACGGTTGTGGAGATATCTTTACCCTACTATCTCAGATCTTTAGAAATGTTCCCTCTTCTTCTTCACCATGACACCTTTCAACACAATACATATTCATTAGAGAAGAGGCAGTCGCAAGTTCTAAATTCTCGAATGGTTAATTCTTTACAACATAAGTTAAAGACAGACAGAAATATGTCTAGAATTATCCATATGTAGTAAGAAACTATTAGGACGAGCTCTGTTACCACGTATACGATACGGAAATGCATTAGCATGTTTTCCAATTCCTGACTTCAATGTAACGGATGAGCTTGGACAACCGCTTCAAGCTCCTTACATCCTCGGCTTCACTATATTACGTTCACTGATCAATAAACTCAAAGGATTGTACCTGAGAGATTTAAAAACAAAAACAGATTCCATTGACCATATTAGCTAGAATTCGAGGAAGGTAACTTACAGATCCAACCCACATTACTAAATTTCCCAACACCATCTTCCTTGATCCTTGCTACAGTTTCAGAGTAATCTTGAATCATAAAAACACCACAATACTTGTAAGCCCACAGAATTATCTTGCAAAACCCTGGAAAACACTGCAAAACGTCAAAACATAATTAATTGAGCAACATATTGGTGAGAAAACCATTTTACGTCTATGTTATAGCTTTTGCAGAAAACTATTACTCTCGATTAACTTAATATATGCACCGAAAACAACCAGGATAGGCAAAACAACTGATAAACATCAAAAAGGTCTGAAGAAGGACATTTAGTTGGCAAGAAAGAGGAAGACACAAAGATCGATTGTGGCTTGGTTTTTACCTCGTTGATGGCAGTATCATTTTTACCTGCAAGATTGAGAGAAAAAAAATAACAAAATCCAAACCAAAAATGCACGACTCATGAGGAATTATATCTAAGAACAGCACATACCAACCCAATATGAAGTCCTGATATTTCGACGTATACCAAAAATGACTATCAACAGCGACTGTTAAACTTACGAAGAACAGAAAATTTGCCTCTGTAATCACCATTGTTATCCAGAACTTCGAAATTCATGATATCTCTACACTTCAAAGAATTAATCTGCGAAATTGGAGTAAACTCCAACATCTTCAAAGCGACAGAAGAATAAACAAAAAGAACCGGAGAAACGAATGCAAGTGAATAAACAAAAGGAACCGGAGGAAAAGAAGAAGTTTATACCTGATCGAAGCGATTTTGATATTGGTGGCTGCTTGAACTCGAAAATGATTAGGAGAAATAGAAGAAGAATTTGAAATCGGTTTGCCAAAATCATTATAAGTCTGATCGTGATCGATTATATAGGTGAAGAAACACAAACTGCTGCAGAATCGTGGTGGTTGATATCGAAAGTTTAGGGATTGTGGGAGCTTGGTAGGAGATCATGGTGATTGAGGTTAGTTTGTTTTTCTGATTAGGAATAGTAAATTAAGGCTCCGATTGGTAACGATTGTGGCTTTAGGCTTTAAACTTTTGGCTGTAGAGATTTTCGCTTTAAAAGTCTGATTGGTATCAAAAGCTGTAGAAACTGTGACTGTTGATAAATTTTTACCAAAAAATTTTTTTTTGGCTAAATTTATTTATAATAGAACAAAATTAATTGAAATTGTAAATAATAATTTGTTTATTTTTAAAATTTAACAAAAACACTACAATTTATTAAATAAAGTAAGAAAAATCATTAAAAAGCAGCTTAATACAAAATATCTAACGATTTTTAAATCTAGATTCATCCTTCACGTTACACTATTTTTCATACTCCACATGTCTTTTCAATCACAGATCA
>OVBB01002523.1:0-11246 GCA_900406415.1 Isatis lusitanica | reverse complement strand
GCCGCGCGTTCAGGATATACTTATTGCGGTACAGGGGCGTTACAGACGTGGGCTGCTGATCAAGGTCTACGGGCGACTGGCCAAAGCTCTTGGGCTGCTGGCCAATGATCGCGGGCTGCTGGCCAATGATCGTGAGCTGCTGGCCAATGATCTTGGGCTGCTGGAAAATGATCGTGGGCTGCTGGCCAATGATCTTGGGCTGCTGGAAAATGATCGTGGGCGGCTGAAGCATGATGCTCAGGATAAGTCCAGCCACCATGTCTTGATAAGAATATGATTGGCTGCTGGACTTAGTCCGGGACATGTCCAACCGCCATGTCTTGATGAAAGAGTGATGGGCTGCTGGACTTCATCCGGGACATGTCCAGCCGCCATGTCTTGATGAAAGAGTGATGGGCTGCTGAACTTAATCCGGGACATGTCCAGCCGCCATGTCTTGATGAGAAGGTCATGGGCGGCTGGACTTAGTCCGGGACAAGTCCAGGCGCCCAGCTTCGTCCTGAGAAGGTCATGGGCGGCTGGACTTCGTCCCGGAAAATTCCAGGCGCCCAGCTACGTCCTGAGAGATCATGGGCGGCTGGACTTAGTCAGGGACAAGTCCAGGCACCCAGCTTTGTCCTGAGAAGGTGATGGGCGGCTGGACTTAGTCCGGGACAAGTCCAGGCGCCCAGCTTTGTCCTGAGAAGATCATGGGCGGCTGGACTTAGTCCGGGACAAGTCCAGGCGCCCAGCTTCGTTTGATCTTGCTCTTGAGTTCTCGTTCTGTCAATCTCCGAGGAGGGGATTTCGACCCCAACAATCATGGAAACATAGTGTTACATCCACCAGTTAGTGCGAGATTATAAATATGTTTCAAACGTCGAAAAGTACGGGGACTGTAAGACAAGACTTTCACAAACCCTAAAACTGACTTAATCTATTTAGTTTATCTTATAGAGAGACCCATAAGGCGTGAAACCGCAAGCCTTAAAACTCGAAGTAATCTCTGAAACCCGGCAAATGCCTCGCGGCACGCTGGTACTCAACAACTTAGACAGCATGATGCAACACCCATCCAGCTAACGCGGGATTGCAAAAATGCTTCACGAAAAGCTTAGACAAGAATCGTGTTCAAAATCGCTAATCCTAAGAAAACATCAACACTCTTAACACGAAATGCCCTTTAGCACAAGTGTTAAATCATGACAAAGGCAAAGCCAAAGCAACATCAAAGAAATAAAAACAACTGTGCATAAAAAGGCCGGGTAAAACCCGACCAAAGGGTTCAAAAATAAGGGTCGCTGCAAAACACGAAACAAAGAGGAAACTAAGCGATGGTGTCGGAAGCCTTCACGCCCTCATTCCTGCCCGTGAAGTCTGTAATGCTGATTTCCACGGCAACACTATCAATCGACAAATCACCAGAAGAGGTCTTCGGAAGAGAAGAAGAATGGGTCTCCGGAGAAAAGGCAAGACAACTCTGAAGACCAGAAAGCGCCTTGTCAAATAATCCATTCGTACCAACGAAGCCTCGCTTCTGACTCTCTAGCTTCTTCTTCTCATCCGCCAAGGACGGATGATCATCACCTAACAAAATGTTCACAAGCTCAAGGTTTCCCTCGACCTGAGCATGATCGGTCTCCGCCTCCTTGGCCATGACCAACTTCGAGACCCACTCTCGAGCATTCTCGAAACACGGACGAAACTTCTCCTGCATAAGTCTCTTTCCAAGATTATACGCAGTCTTCTCTTTGGAGTCGCGCAAAGCCTTTTCTTTGGCCACAAGAGGAGCCATCTCCTCTGAGTGCTTGGACGCAGCTTCATTCGCACGAACCGATATCTTGGTTGCCCTGTCCGCCTGCTCCTTGTACTCGTCAGCCCCTTTCTTAAGAGCTTGAACTTTCAACAAGGTCTCGATTTTGGAGTCATCGATCCTCCTCTGCAATTTCCGCTCCGTAGCATCCGCTGCCTCGAGAGGAGGCTTGAGATCGCGAGATTTCGCGTCGTACTTGCTCATGCATTTGTTCATTGATGCACAAAACTGCAAGAAACGGAGGAAATCAAAAGAGAACAAAATAACGAAAACGAAATCTGCGAAACACAAAAAATACCTTCATCCCAAACTGGGCAAGGTCCCAATACATCTCATGATCTTCCATAGACTCCACGAGAGGGATGACATCCACCGGATCATTAATCATGGAGAAAAGGGCAGCTGAACCTTTCTCGTCTTGATAGTGTTGTTTCAAGAAAGAGAAAGGGAAGGTCTCGGCAATCACATATCCGGGAGTCAGAGGAGAGCTTGGTTTGTTCTGCTCTACCTGCTTGCGCTTCTTGCTGCTTCAATACACATCAGTCTTCTTGGATGGGCACGGAGGAGCACACTTCCAAGACCTCTTACGATTTCTTTGCGCTTTGGAACCAGGTCGGCTGGTAAAAGAGTTTTCTCCACAGCCAATCCCGTTGCGACCACATCCATCTTGACACTAGGTAGAATCAGCTCTGCCTCAGGGACTATCGACTGAACTACCGCAGCGGCGGGAACAGCCGATAAAGGCTCGGTAACTGCCGCAGAAACTTTGACACCCACAGAAGGACTGGTCAGCTCGGTAACAACCTGGGCAGGCTCAGACGAAGCACGAACCTCCGCACAAGGAGACGTGTGGGACGAGTGGCTGGATCCTTCCACCTTCTCCCTTTCCTTCGCGGCCATCTCCTCACTGTGAGAGCCAAAACTCACACTGTGAAAACTTATATTTTATGGGGATCCAAAAATTCGATTTTAGAAGAACTAAAGGACTAAAAACGCAAAAAGATGAAAATATGATTTTATTAGATAATATTTTGGAGTACAAGAATAATAGCAAAAGCTTTAATAAGTCTTATAATGCTAAAGCTCTTAATACTCTAATTTGGGATGATCTTAACCTAGTGCAAGCGTCTATATTTATACTAGGTGACCTAGGAGGCTTAGACTCTTTCTTGGTGATGAGGGACAAAGTTCTTTCCTTCCGGCCGCCGACCTAGTCTTTTGGGCCCGATTCCTGGCCCGAAACCTTCAGCAATCCGTCGCATAATCTGATCCTGGCCCGGCCCAACTTTTTAGGAACAGTGCCCGATGAACAGTAACCCTTGAATAGTAACCGATGAATAGTCAACCGGATCTCGATTAGTCTTAAATTGATTTTTTGGTTAACTTTTTCTCGGGATGAATAGTGTTCCGAACGTTTTATGATTTCTGAGATCGAGCCGCCCGTTTTGGTGTCGATGTCCAGCCGCTGGTTTCTGGCTTGTGTGCATGGGCGGTTGGACCATGATCGTGCGGCCGGATCACGTTCATGGGTGCCTGGTCGCGGGCGGCCGGATCACGTTCATGGGCGCCTGGTCGTGGGCGCCGGATCTCATTCATGGGCGCCGGATCTCATTCATGGGCGCCGGATCTCATTCATGGGCGCATGGTCTATGATCTTGGGCGCCTGGGATAATGCTCATGGGCGCCTGGAATCAGATCGTGCGGATGCTCGGTCTTGGATCGATCTGAGCCGGGAAACATGTTTGAAAGGAGGATGGGTGGTGGGACTTAGTCTGGGACGAGTTCGGGCACTGGGTCTCGACGGAGAGATGATGGGCGGTCGGACTACGTCAGGGATGAGTCCCGGCGGCGTGTCTCGACTGAGCGATGATGGGCGGCCAGACTTAGTCCAGGACGAGTGCGGGCGCTGTGTCTCGATTGAGAGATGATTCGTGGCCGGACTTATAGTCTGGGACGAGTCCGGACGCCGATTCTCGACTGAGAGATGATTTGCGGCCTGACATAGTCCGGGTTGAGTCCGGGTGCCGGGTCTCGACTGAGAGATGATCGGCGGCCGGACATAGTCCGAGACGAGTCCGGGCGCCGAGTCTCGACTGAGAGATGAATGGCGGCTGGACTTAGTCCGGGACGAGTCCGGGCACCGGGTCTCGACTGAGAGATGATGGGCGCCGGACTAATTCCGGGACGAGTTCGAGCTCCGGGTCTCGACTGAGACATGATGGGTGGCTGGACTTAGTCCAGACGAGTATGGGCGCCGGGTCTTGACGGAGAGATTCTGGGCGGCTGGACTGTGCGTAAAGCACGAGCGGCTGGCCCTTATGCTCGGGACGCGATCCATTTGATCTTGAACTTAAGTTCTCGTTCTATCAATCTCCGAGGAGGGGATTTTGACCCCTACAGTTAGCCCCCCAACTCTTTGCTTTTGTTGTCCGAAGCAATGAGTTCGAGCTGAGAGTTTGTCGGGATTGATGGAACAGGAAGGGAACGATTTTTTCTGTTCGTTCGTTCTGTTTGTCTTGGAAATTCTTTTCGAGTTCAACTTTAATTATATGTTAAACTTTTCCCTTGGGGTTTGATTATGATCCCTGTTTGGATGAGGGTCTCATTGACGGGCCCTTTGCAGCTGATAAGGACAGCGTTTTGCAGCGGGAGGTTGGTCCTGAGGGTGTGCCCTTGTTTGACAACTTTTCCTCCGGCCAGATTGGTTTGTCCTAGTGCAATGGTAATTGCGGTTGGCCGTTTCCACGGCGTTCTGAGGAGGTTGGCGGCTGGCCTACCCCGAGGACCCTGGGCGGCTGGCCTTCTTCGAGGGCTGTGGGCGGTTGGCATTCTCCGAGGTTAGATCGAGAGGCTTGTCGAGTCAGGTCTCCAAGGTCCGGTTTTAAGCTTTAATGGTCGTAAGGCGGTCAGTGGATTTTTCTCTGACTCCATGAAAGTGGCGGATGTGATTGTTGGATCATCTCCGGCTGTTTTTTCTTGTTAAGTTGTTCTTTTGTTTTGCAACGAGATGTACGCAATCAGGATGGCGAGATCCGTCGTCAAGCTAAGGAGGTTGCGGCCTTAAAGGATTGCATTTTTGCGTTTTTGATTCAGATCGTTTAGACGTTTGTTTGTATTTGTTGAAGCTCTGTTCTTTTATGGATTCGTCTTTTGATTGTCTCTGTTTTTTGATGACTTGTTGTTTCGAAGGTTTTGTTGACTTGATTCATGATGGGGATTCTTTTCTGGGCACTCCGATTCTTTTCCGGGAGCTTGTTTAGTGTTGGGATCGCTGAATCCTTTCCTGACTTTGCTGAATTACTGATCCGTTCCGTCCTTTGTTTCTTGACTACTTTGGACTTCTTACTTGTTTTGCTTTTTTAGTTTTGTTTGGGCTGATTTCTTTTCGAGATTTTAATAAGAGGATGTTTTTAAACTATCCTTCCTTTGAGTAATTGCTTTGCTTTTAAGCCTGAGCAAACGCTTGTCTTCGGGCCGAAGATCTTGATAGAGGAAAAGAGGGCGGCTGGTCCATCTCTTTCGAGGATTGGCGGCTGGCCCTTATCGTGGGGTGAAGGGCGGCTGGTTCATCTCTCTAAGGAGGATGAGCGCCTGGCCCTTGTTGTGTAGCAAAGGACGGCTGGCCCATTTCTCTAAGGAGAATGGGCAGCTGGCCCTTGGTTCGTTTCTTACCTAGAGGCGTTTCATTTGTTTCAAGTCGATTAATATTTCATGTACTGTGTTGGAGTGTTTTTCCGGCCACCCTGAACATTCTGACCAGGGTACCGTTGCAGATATTTCCTGGGTTTAATACATGTTTTTGGTGTCGCGGGGAGCTGAGTTCGTTTGAATCCCTCTTTCGACGGAACGCGTTTAAGATCTCGTATCAGAGCCGGTTTGTTACTGCATTCGTGAGATGTTCAAGACCAGCTTTCCATGTCAGGCGTCTTACTAGGTTAGCAAGCTTATTTCGTGGTTTACACCTTGCACTATTTGCCTATGCGAAGTGCTCCTGAAGATAAGCTAAAACAGAACATCGTTTTCGACGCTTCCTGCAGGATCGCGGGATGTCAGGTTACGCCTTTTGATGTTATTCGAAGATTAATATAGCGCGCTAAATTTATCCACTGCAGGATGTTGAAAGAAAAATGGTTTAGAAATCGTCCCGTTGTGATCAGCAACAAACGGTGATAAGATTGCCTAGAGGGGCGAATGCTAAGGGGCGTTTTTAATGTATACCAAGGGATGAATTTCTGAAGCAAAGAAATCTTGTTGAGGCCAGCAACAGACGGTTTTGCTTGAGAAGACTTGAGTGAAAAGACTCGAAAGATTCTTTTAATATTTGATTTCGGGTGGATGCTTACGGATGGGTCGCGAGATGCTAAGTCGCAGTGCTCATCCGGAGTCTGCGATTTTCGTCGTCCCTTTGGAAGAAAGTCGAGTGGTTCTAAGACATTAAGTCTCTATTTTCATGTGGAGTTCTTGACTTTCTTTAAGAAAAGAGTCGGCTGAGGGATTCCGGATGGGTTTAGAGAAACTAAGTCTCAATTTTTATCAAGTGTTTTTGACTATGTCGCTTTCTAAGAAGAAACTCGAGTGAGTCGCAGGTTCTTGCCCGAATTCATTATTGAGCAGATGTTTTGCGAGATGCCATGTCCTGGTGTTTATCTTCTCGAATTTTTTGCGAACTCTTCTCTGCTTGTCTATCCGGATGGATCGCGAGATACTAAGTTCTGATGTTTATTAGGATTTTGTTTTTGATCCATATTCTCGCGGAATCGTTTGAGTCCGGGATGGGTTATGAGATGCTTAAGTCCCAATGCTCATCCTCTCGGGTTTTTCTGGACCTTTTCTTTCCTTGTCTATCCGGGTGGGTTGCGAGATGCTAACTCTTGATGTTCATCCGGATCGACATTCTCGAGAAATGCTCTTAGCCTTAAATTGGTGTTGAGGTGCTAAGCCCCGGTGATCAGCTGGGATACTTGACTATGTCGTTTTTTACAGTAACTTGAGTGAATTGCAGGAGCTTGTTCGAGTTGACTATTGAGTGAATGATTCCGGAAACGAGACTCTAAATCTTGATGTTCATCCGGAGTAATCGGTTTCTTTGTTCGTTTGGAAGGATCACTTTCTTATCTGGACGGGTTCTGAGAAGCTAAGTCCCGATGTTTGTCCAGAGTTTGCGTCTTGATTGGTTGACGTTTACGGATGGGTTGCGAGATTCTAGGCCTTCATGTTCATCCGAAATTCTTGCATTCTTGTTGTGGTGGAAAGCTGTTCGCTTATCCTGATTGGTTGTGGGATGTTAAGTCTGAAAGTTCATTCGGAGTTCTTGACTCGATCTGTGCTTCCGGAAAGTTGTTCGAATTTTGGATGGGTTGTGAGATGCTATGTCTCAATGTTCAACCATCAAACTTTTTCCAAAAATTCAATGTCGCATGGACTCTTGGTGGGAGTATAGGTATATACGGACCCACTCCCCTTCTTTTTACGGAGGGGGGCAACTGAACTCGCTTTTTAAGTGAGTTGCCTATGTACACTTCGTGAAAAGGGATCAAGTCACCCGTAGTTCATTTTTTTTGTTTGGAGAAAGGCTAGGCCTTTGACACGGATTTGTCCGTGGTGACTTTTATCATCTTGGACATGTCCTTTTCCACTATCGTTTGTTCTTCTCGGTTGATCCTGTCTTTCGTGGGTTAAACCAGCATTTTCTCGGACTCGTCGGTCCTGCTCGCCTTACATCGTGGCTCGATACTTGCGTCTGCTTTCTTACGTTTCCAGTTTTCCTTCGCTATATCGCTTCCAAGTTCTCCTGCTATGAACTTTGTTGCGAGCATTCTTGTAATCGTCTTGCAATTTGCTGTTGTATGACCTTTGACTTTATGGAAAGTGCAGTAGACCATTTCGTTGTAGTCTATGCTGCGAGTCCAAGTGTTCCACGATCCATTTCCGCATCCGGCCTCGTCAGACGACCCTTTCGTGTTTATTCGGTAGTTGTGCGCTCTGCCTGCATTCGTCACCTCGTTCCTGCTATTACATCCGCTCCTTTTTTCGCTTGGAACGTTTGGAGGGAGTGTCGTGCTTTGTCAGTGTCTTTGACGGCTGGTACTTCTTTGGCAAGGTCTCGATCTCTTCTTCGAGGATCTCGAAACTCGAGGCACGGTGCAAGGCTTCTTGCATCGTCGCAGGGGGGTTCAGGGTAATCTCAACTCGGGAACTAGACTCAAAATGTAGTGCTCTTCTCGAAGCAGCGAGTGCGGCTTGATTGCTGAGCCCGATGATCTTTGACGCGACCGACTCAAAACGTTTTGCAAAATTTCGCAAACTTTCGCTCCGGCCTTGGGATAGAGTCCAAATATATTCATTGGGGGTTTCTCGGCTTGCATGGAGAGTTCTCCTTCGGCTTGTTTTTCTTTGCTCGCCAATCGGACTTCAGTGCTCGACCCGTATTGGGTTTCTCTTGTCTCTGGTGGGGTCTCTCCTCTTGATTCGGGTCCAAACCCTATCTTGGCGGGTTCCGTTTCCATGTGCTCTAGTTCGACTTTCGTTTTCTTCATCGATTATCCATGTTGGCCACCCAGCTGTTTGCTCTGTGGCGCTCTTCCGTTCTAGTAGTGGAGGTCTATATGGTTCCACTCTTGTCCCGGTCGAGCCTCCCTTTGTCGAGTTATGGTCTTCTGGCGTTATGGTTCGCAGTGAGAATCGGAGAGGCTTTGCTTCGTTGATCATGCAGTTTCGTCTTAAGTCTTCCCTCGAAGGGATGTTCCTTGTTCGGTTTTCGTCTCGGATCCACGTCAATTCTTGGGCCACCGATCCGTTCGCCTTTGCTTGTCCGGTTTGCCGTTCTAGGTCCGCATCCATCATCATTAAGTATTTTTCCATGTTGATTGCTCCGGTTGCCCCAGAGATAGTCACTCTAGCAGCGGTCGTTTTGGCCGGCTGGGTGTTTCCGTCATTCGTTGGTTCGTAAATTCTCGGGTGGTCCGCTATTGAGAAGTCCACTTCTTGCTTTGTTTCCTTTGCTATTTCGGGGAGTTGGATTGTTCTGGTTGTCGATGTTGTCTTTCCGAAGAAACTAGCGAACGGTTTTGGATGTGTTGTGGGATGCCAAGTCCCAGTGTTCATCCTCGGAAGGTTTTCTTGGGATATGGCGTTGACCGATCTTCTAGTGTCGATTAAAACTCTCGGCACGTCATGGTCTCCGATTAAAAGGCCGCTGATGAGCGGGTCGTCGTGAGGGTGTTCAATTCTGACGGATTCACTTCCTTTGAATGAAATCATACGGCTACAGTCCATCGTTGTTGCGTCCTCTACCGCGGCAGTTGCTCCCGTGTTGGTCATCCCGGCTGCAGTTGCTCCGGCGTTGATCGTTCTGGTTGCGGTTGTTCTGGTAGACGCCTTCCCGGCGACGGTTCCTCTGGCTGGCTGGTCGGTCACGGCGTTGGCTCTTGCTTCGATTGTCCTGTTCTTCCCTTCTGTATCCTCTCGTTCTTAGAGTGAAGAATATTTCTCGTCCCCACAGACGGCGCCAAACTGTTAGAGCCGAAACTCACACTGTCAAAACTTATATTTTATGGGGATTCAAAAATTCTATCTTAGAAGAACTAAAGGACCGAAAACGCAAAAAGATGAAAATATGATCTTATTAGATAATATTTTGGAGTACAAGAATAATAGCAAAAGCTTTAATAAGTCTTATAATGCTAAAGCTCTTAATACTTGAATTTGGGATGATCTGACCTAGTACAAGCATTATATTTATACTAGGAGACCTAGGAGGCTTAAACTCTTTATGGGCGATGTGGGACAAAGTTCCTTCCTTCCAGCCGCCGACCTAGTCTTTTGGGCCCGATTCCTGGCCCGAAACCTTCAGCAATCCGTCGTATAATCTAATCCAGGCTCGGCCCAACTTTTTATGAACAGTGCCCGATGAACATTAAACCGTGAATAGTAATCGATGAATAGTAAACCTGATCTCTATTAGTTTTAAATTGATTTTTCGGTTAACTTTTTTTCGGGATGAATAGTGTTTCGTGAACAGTATTTTAACGTTTTATGATTTATGAGATCGAGCCGTCCGTTTTAGTGTTGATGTCCAGCCGCCGGTTTCTGGCTTGTGTGCTGGGCCGCTGGACCATGATCGTGGGCGGCCGGATCACGTTCATGGGCGCCTGGTCGTGGGCGGCCGGATCACGTTCTTGTGCACCTGGTCGTGGGCGGCCGGATCACGTTCATGGGCGCCTGGTCGAGGGCGCCGGATCTCGTTTATGGGCGCCTGGTCTATGATCGTGGGCGCCTGGGATAATGCTCATGTTTGCTTCAGAAGGAAGGCTTGTGACCGCTTATGGATAAACTTTCTTTTCCAAAACATTTTTCCTACTTTAGTAACCTTTTTGTTCTCTTTTTGGTGTATACCTTATCCTTTCATTCATTAAAGGCAACTTCTAGGTTTTTGGTCATTCATAATTGTATTTAAGTGAGACCATTTTCTTTTATTTGCCTTAAGCGATTGTAGACAATCATAATCTAATAATCATGTTTTCTTCACTCTCTCTCTACTCTCTCTCATTGTTCTTCATGTTCATCACATAAATCTCTCATAATCTGTCATACTCTCTCATTCTCTCTCACTCTAATCACTTTATTTCCGCAAAACCTTCAGGGTATCAGAGCAATTTTGGTCCTAAAACTCCTACAATCATCACTCTTACAATCGCCCTTACTCTTTTTCTTACAATCGCTCTTCTTCTCTTCACCTTGGTCTCTCTTTCTTTGTCTCCATAAACCTGAAGCTCAAAACTTCAGGAGTGTTCTTGACAAAGCAAGGATATCCGAGTTCTCTTTTCTCTTAGATCTTCTTCCTTGAGCTTAAAGCACAAAGCTTTAGGTTCATTTCTTCATCAAAACTTCATTTCCAAGCTTAAAGTCCAAACCTTCATTTCCAAGCTTAAAGTCCAAAACTTTCAAAGTCCTTGTTCCTTTTAAGGACCAGATCTTTATAAAGTTGTGATCTTTGGCTGTGTTCATTCTCTAAGTCTCTTGTTTCTTGTCAAAGCTTGAAACTTTACGACAGATTCACAATCAAAAATCGTTTCTTGTTGGTTTGTAATTGCTTGTGTTGTGTTGTGTTGCTTGAAACTTTGGATTGTGTTGCTTGTGGTTGGATCTTGCTTGTTGGTGTTTGGATCTTGCTGCAGGTGTTCTTCTTCATCAACGCTGAAAACTTTCCCTTTGTTCAAACCCAAAATGCACGCTTTCAATCATGGAAACCGAGAAGAAGACCAAACTTGCTTCCTTGCCGGTAACGCTTAAAGGGGAGAACAACTATCTCCTTTGGTCTAGGACTGCCAAGGCTGTGCTGTGTGGCCATGGTGTGTGGTCTCACACTGGTGAGCCCATGGATGCACTACTTGATGACGGCGAATACAATCCTGGGGAAGACACTCTAGCCTTTGGTAGCTCTAAGTGGTATAAG
>OVBB01002516.1:0-10588 GCA_900406415.1 Isatis lusitanica | reverse complement strand
TAATTATATATGTATATTTTCTTCTATGCAGAGATTCAATGGCCCACTTACCATCTTCCCCAATGGAATTTAGTTTTAGTAAAACTTTCACTAAAAGAAAACTGCTCACGGGAAGAAAAAACAAAAAACAAAATGCTTTGATATTTTATTGAGTTGAATCTGGAAAAAAGTCATGTAGAATATTTTTATTTATGAAAATGACAAACTTATGAGTTGTTATAATCGAATAACGAAATTGTACTGACAAAAATATTGAAATGAAATGTTTATTAGACTCGTAAAAAAGATCAACGTTACATAGGTTTGTTTTTGAAATGTACCATTTTCAAGCATCCATTTTGTAAAACTATAGTCAAATTAAAATGGTTTCAAATAGAAACTAAAATTATATAATATGCGTAAATTTTTTTATTTTTTTATAAAACAAGTTATAAGATTTTCATAATATTTTTTTACTTTTTATTGACAATGTTCAACATCATATTTTGATGTGATATTATATTTATCATCAATTCGATTAATGTCGATACGATTTTGCTATGACTGGTGCAATCTTATTGCTGTTGCGATTTCTTAGTCACTCACCGGTGCTCGTTTTATTCGTTGATGCTTTCCAATATTTACCATTGCGCTTATTGGCATCACGATCATTATTAATTTCTATTAATTTTTATCAAATGTGATGATGGGTTTTTGAGTTCACTTCTATGAGTTTCTCTTCATTTAAATGATCATTTTAAAGATGTAGTCGAGATTCCTTGGATTGATCTGCACCTGAGGATCAAACAAATTCTATCCAAACTGAGTTGGACCGCTTCTGCTTCTAAATTCTGGCATTTGGATTTTTCTCTTGTCTGGTCTTAAGAAACTAAAAAGAAAGTTGAAATCCTGATGAAGGAGGAAGATAAGTATATATATGGTTTAACATTTGCCCTGACAGAGGAGGCACCAAATTGTGACTTGCTTGGCCGTTTATAGACGGATGGACCATGTTGTGGCTTCCTTGGCCGTTAATAGGCTGAGGCACCACATTATGGCTTCTGTGACTGTTAATAGGTTGAGATACCACATTGTGGCTTCATTGGCCATTAAGAAGTTGTATCAAGCATATGTTTGTGCTGACCGAACCGATGACACAATTAGAGTTTTGACTTTCTCTTTTAGAGAAGTTGTATTAATACCCGCTAAGGTTCTTTGTCGTGTGGTGCTACTTAGCCTGTTGAGACCCCGAGAGGGGTGTTTGTGTTGTGCCTTGAGCTATTAGATTAACCACATGTGATACTTCAGATCATAATTCGATGATTGCCTGCGATAGGGTTGATTGCTCATTGGTTATCTTTCTAATTTTCTGAGTAACAATCGCCATGAGGCTGTCAATCATTACATTATGGTTTGAAGTGACTTTGTGCTGATCTTCAAGGGACTTGGAGATGGTCTCTTGAATGCCCTGGCTGTAAATCATTGTCTCTCTGGTATTGAAATTTACAGTTCTCATCTCCCTCCTTGTGACGACAAACTCTTGTAGTAGAAACTAAAACAGTAAAAATTGCAAATACAAATATTTAGGTACCGAGATTGTCTTAAACACAGGGAAAAATCGAATGGTCTCAATGATACACGAGTTTTAAACACTATATCCTACTGCAAGTGCACAACAATTCGTAGCAGTACTTAGGGGTCGATCCCACAAAGACCAAGTTCACACTTTGATTTAATGAGCTAAATTAAGAGCTAAGAGATTCAATATTGGTTGGTTTGAAATCGTGACAAGCAAGTAATGAAAGCAAATCGGTTTTAAGCAATACTAAGAGGGCGTTAGGTCAAGGCAATTCGCAGGAGATTCAGAGCAAGAATCAAACAACTATTCAGGAAATTAACAAGAACAAGTCCAGAACTCAAACACGATGATAATATTAATTCACTCTCGTGACACTAATATATCTTTATCTAGCAACCTGAAAATCCTAACTCTCGTTGGTATTAGAATCGCAGATAAGCCTTATCGAATAAGTTTGATTTGTTCACAGTTCTCCAATACATCTACTTTCGCAGGTAATGAATAAATCGCTCATCAAGGTTTCTTCTAGCAACCTAGCAACTCTCGCTGTCTAGACAAACCTAAGATCATGAACAGATGGGCCAAATCGATTCAAGCAATAAGAACAACCTAGATGAAGACAATCGATTTTGACATCCTATTTGTGTTTAACCCTAGCTCATGAATTCCTCTGAAAACCTTAACCTAACTAAGAGATCTACTCAGACATGAATAAAGATGAAAGAAATAAAACAATAAGATGAAAAGACTGCATCGAAATTAAAATAAGAAGTAATAGGGTTCAGAAATCTTCTTAGAATGTAGTACAGATCTTCTCCCTTGCAAGTAAAGCTCTAGGTATTCAAAAGCTAAAAGCCAAAGCAAAGATAAGATATTTAAATCCTAAGACTAAAGGGAGTATTTATATCGGAAGAGGTAGGCGGCTGCTCCCTCCAAAGTCGGCGGCGGTTATTAGGTCAAATCGGCTTCCTTTTATTTTCTTCCGCGGCGAGCAGGTGCTCGCTTGGTGGCCGAGTTTCGGGAGCATGTGCTCGCTGATTGGAGTTGGTTACTTCACAGGATTTCCCTTCTTTTCTTCAATTCTGGTTCTTTTCTGATCCAAAGGCTCCAAATGCTCCATACTCCAATAACAGCTCCAAAGCTACCTAAAATCTCCTGATACATACTCAAAAACTCTAGAAAACAATTAGATACAAATGTTAGTAAGGGTAAAAATCCCAACATATCACTCAAGAACAATATTCAAGAGTTTATGATAAGAAAAGTGAAGAGATAAATGAAGCGGAAAACAAGATAAATGTCATAGCAAATGGGTTATAATATTAATGATTTAACATAATTACAACAGTAATTGATTTTCAAAATGTAAAGTGAAAATAAGTTGAAAAATGTATTGGATGTGTGTGTGTGATGTAATACTTATATCATCACTAACCAAAGAGTATGGAGGCTTGGAGAGGAGAGCATGAAGCTGAGGAGAGCCAAAGCGAAGAGCCAGCTGAACTGGCTTGCTGAGTTCAGATGAAATAGATGTCAAGATCAATCGTTCCAAATCAAACAATAGTTAGAATACACACTCAACTCACATAAAGTCCACTAAAAATAAATTCAAAAATGTTTTCCAAGAAGAAGTTATTAAAGGTACAACCCAGAAGATCACCAGTAAATCCGATGGATACCAATGACCACTAAATAAAGTGGTACTACCAAACCAGGAGGAACTAATCAACAAATCCAGTTTTTTTTTATTCTCAACTCATAAGACAATAACGCTATTCACATCAAATTGAATTCAAATGTGGAAGTTATTGATTTTACAAGTTGGTAAACCGGTTTCAGACCAACAAATCCAAGAAACAAACAAACATCCAATGGAGCTCCAAGTTATCATCCATTTTCAAAAATATGTCAACTGGTGCCATTTAAGGTAGCCTCTAGACCAGATCAGTTTAAGAGCATCCAGACTGAGAACTATATAAAATCATAGATAAACCATTGTAAAACACACCTTTCAATCATCAGAAATGTCAAGTTTGTTTTCATTTTTGTCCAAAGACTGTCTTTATTTAAAAGTTAGTATTTAGTTACATTTTAGAGATTCATTTGATTCTTTATATTATAGAATTAAGAATGTTTGTGTAATTAAAAAAAGCCTGGTTCCCCCAAGGATTTAGAGAGCCAATCAAAGCCAAATCCAGTGATTGAGAGAGTTAATCACAAGTTCCATCACCATCTCTACCATATTCGCTTCCACAACAAGTTCGTTGATCTGTTCTTAATCACTCACTTACGAATGGTGTCTAAAGGAGAGCAATCCAACAGTCCACAAGAAGCCAATGGTAGACTGAACAGAACTCAATGCACAAATAATTTGTTGAGAAGCTTCAAGCCACACCAAAGAGAGTGAAACATACAACAAAACCGCAACATATGAGAAAAGAAGTTGCAACCAAATTATATGTACACGTCTAGCTCTATTGCTTTATCAAAGTCACCAAACCAAACAAACCAAGGTAAGTCTTCTAACTTTGTAAATCCCAAATAGACCAACATGCTATAGGTTTCATAAGAAAGGACACTTTGCTACAAGGTTTCCATATAAAATGATGTTAAAGGATCATCTATCACTAGAACTAAAAACAGAAAAAGTGTAAGGAAAGTGATGCTATAGTCTTCTAAATTTTATTCTCAACTTATACACTTTTCTTTGCCAAAGAGTTTTGATTACAAAATAGGACAAGAAGTAAAACCTACAAACAAAGGTTAAAAAAATAAGATTATACACCAGAATTTTCCAAAGGAGAATGAGAAATAGGAAGACAAACAATTGGAGCCAAAAGCACCACCACCGATCAAGTGGAGAAGCATGAGAAAATTACCTTTGATCTACACCAGATAGCAGCTCAAGATTCTACACTAACTAGTGAAGACCCTGGAGAAGCTTTAGTCATCTATGAACTAAGGAAAAATGATGATGAGCTACACAAGTAAACGCCATCTCATGGCTAACACATGCAGAGAACATTATTGTATTCAAAACTACACTAACTATATGATTAACATGGCGACATGTATGGATTAAATGGTGTTACAAATCTCCTTTGTAGTATGTTTAGTAGAATTCTAATATAGCAAATATTTTTATGTGACATATTTTCACTTTAAGTTTACAATATTTCTTAACAAATAGATTATAGTTTGTTTTTAAGTATCTTTGACATAACACCATTTAATTTGTAACACCATTTAATTCATACATGTCGCTATGTTAACCATATAGTTCATGTAGTTTTGAATACATTAATGTTCTTTGCATGTGTATCCATGTGATGACGTTTACTTCGTGTAGCTGGTAATCATTCCATGAACTAATGAAAAGTAGCATTAAAGATAGCGAAGACCAAATTATTTTCCATCTTTCTAAAACTATCAATGTGAGTTTAAGTATTTCTAAACCTATTCCTATAAATTTAAGCTATGATATAATGCACTTGTTTCTTTACCAAAGTGTTGAAATCACTTAATGTGCTAAGGACATAAGCCACAAAGTATTTCCAAAAGAGAATAACTTGTTGCTTAACCCAACACATAACAAAGGGGCATCACATCCAATGGTGAACAAGACTATGACTATCAAATGGGTAAACGCTACAATGCAGAAAAGCCACGCACCAAACCAGATAATAGGAGTGATTCTATCCTAATTACTTAAAGGATATCCCCAAGATGATAAAAAAAAACCCCCTTGAGCAAAAATCAAAACCGCATCCAAGGTAAGACTACAAACCCTCAAAGAATTCAATGTACTAACTTAACTTATCTATGTGCTGGTAAATCAGTTTGGTGACAGAAAATTTACAAGGGGGCAAGGATGATGTGATCCTAAGATCGTCAACAAAGGAGCAATGAACCATGAGTCTTGAAGAGGAGAGCATGAGGCTGAGGAGAGCTAAGAAGAAGAGCCAGCTGAGTTCAGCTCAAATAGAGGTCAAAATCTAACGTTCCAACTCAACGAACATTTGAAATACACATGCGACTCACATAGAGTCCACTACAAATAATAATCATTCCAAAATCATTTCCGAAGAAGAAGTTATTGAAGGTTCAACCCAGACGATCACCAATGGACCCGATGGAGAACAATGACTACTAAATAAAGCGTTACAACCAAATCAGGAGGAACTAAAAAAAAAATCTAATTGTTTTGAATTCTCAACTAATAACAGAATCATGGAGAATTTTATTAACATCAAATGGGTTTCAAATGTGGAAGTTATTGATTTTACAAGTTGGTAAACCGATTTCAGACCACAATGCACGACTAGGCCAAAGATCAATTACCACAGTCTAACTCACTCACAATCTCAACCTAAAACTAATTGAAGATTTTTAATGGATATCTCATGGTTCCAACAAGCCCAAGAAGTGAAGAAACATCCAATGGACCCCCAACTTATCATCCATTTTTCCAAAACCTGTCAACTTCGTATCATTTAATTGTGGCGACCAGGAGAGGCATCAAACCATTCAGTAGAGACACTAAACTAACCAGGAGGATCAGATAATATATTACCATCCACCAGCAACTATATGATCAGGAAGATCAAATTCAAACACAACTTACCATCTTTGGAGCAGATTTCCATCAAGACTCAGCAACTCTTTTCCCCTACAGAAAGACAAGCCATAAACAAACATAAAGTCATTCAAGATGTCCAAAGAATGCTCACTTATTCCTTAAATCCATCCAGATACAAATCAAACCAAAAATCTCATGGTTCTAGCCCAATTCACCATCAAAGGCATCCAGATAGAATTATTCATTAATTCTGTGATTTTTGTTTATTTCCTTTCATTCATAATTGGAGAACTATATAAAATCATAGTTAGGCCATTATAAAACACTACTCTCTCAGAAGAGGGATGTGGAATATTGCTGAGATTCGAATGGGGCTCTCCAAATGGGCACCGTTGAATGAAGAAGAGGAAGAAGTTACGAAGAAAAAAAATCCCAATGTGGTTTAAAATATAATGCAGAACGTCTCAAAGCGATTACTTTCCTGGGAGGGGCTGGGTTTTATTGCTAGTGCAATAGGAAAGCCAAAAAACTATACCCGGACAAGATCTAGTGTGTCAATTTTGAAGAAGCAAAAGTGTTTATTGAGGAGGAGGTGGATAAAGGTTTTCCAAACCATTACTGTTTCCGTTCAAAACTTGGAAGCGATGGTGATGTTGAATTCATGTATTCATGGTTACAGACTCTCTACAAGCACTGTGCTAAATGGAGACATTTGGAAAGTTAGTGCAGAGGTGAGCGGAAGTAAATTACTTTACTATGGAAGGCGGCTACTACAGTTGAAACTATGTATGAGGTTTTAAAGGTTGACGGGGTGGAAGCACAGGTTGATCATGATACACATCAACACTTGGTGGAATCTGAATTATATAAGCAAGAAATTCCTGCTGACTCTAAAAAGCAGAAACGTCAAGCTGAATCAGGTTCGAAAAAGGAGATGTTAATCGAAAAAACGGAGAAGGTTTTGCCTCAGACTGCTGTTTCGAAGGAGGGAGAGGACAGCACAAAGGACTCTCCTTGGTTACAAGTCTCTCCGGGCAAGAAAGAGAGATCAGGAGACAAAAATCCACGAGGCGATCAAACCTATTATCTCCCCCATCCTGGTTTGACATTTTGAATCTCGACGAGAATGATGGTGAGAAGAACACTTTATCAGCATATGATAATGGTAAGGAGGAGGGTGAAATTGTTTTGGACAATGAATCCGCTTTGCTGGTTCATAACAAACCACCATGAGTAAACCAACAACGAAAAGCTCGTGGCTCAAACAAGACACGTTCTAACACGGCTGCCTTACTTACTAGAGACGATATTTCTAGTGTTTCAAGTATACGACGTACTTCTAAAAAGAAATAATTATATCAGCTCTCTTCTTGAATGTTCAAGGTCTAAATAAACCTACAAAACATTCCATAATAATAAGGAAGTGGGTTCGAGATAAATGATTTATGTTTAGATGTGACTGGGTTCAGATGCCGTGCCCATCGTCACTGCTGGAATGCATAACTTTAGGGATGTGGTAAAAAATGCAATTTGGTGGACATAGGTCAGCAAGGCTCGATATATATTTGGACTAATAGAAGAGAGACTGATCTCATTGCAAAGAAGTTAGACAGGGTCCTTATAAATGATGCTTGGCACTAACGCTTCTTCATACTCAGTTTTTGAATCAGGAGACATCTTTGATTACCTCCGCTATTGTATTCATATCCAGTCAGAAACGAGAGAGAACAAGAGGAAGCCGTTCAAATTTGTGAATGCAATTGCTGAGCTGGATGAATTTAAGCCTTTAGTTGAAAACTATTGGAAAGAAACAGAGCCTATCTACCTCTCCACCTCATCCTTATTTTGATTATCAAAGAAGTTAAGAATTTGAAGCTACTAATAATAAATCTAGCTAAATCGCGAATGGGAAACCTGGTTGTTAAAGCAGCGGAAGCACACTAGGATTTGTGCACCAAACAAGATGAGAATCTGAGATAGCCCAAAGCCTGAAATATGTTACGGGAAAATAAATGGGAATTCGTTGCGAGTCTAAAAGAAAAATGTTACATCCCAAATTCTTTTATATATAGAAACATATGTGCGAGAGGTTAAAAGAATTGATTTGGCTACATTATGTCACCAAAGTGTACTTACCTTTTCGGTTAACCATCCATAATGAACTTCAGGGTTAAGCATGTTTGAGCTGGAGTAGTGGAATGATGGGTGACCTACCGGGAAGTCATTCACAATACCGTGTGAGTTAGGAAAAAAACGAGGACCGGTCATGTGGTGATTGCAGGGTCAGTATATCATGACTTTCGAGCCTCCAAATAACGTTCTGACCGTCGGACAGGGGTGAGGCCCACGATCCCGATAGAGGGATGGATGACTCACCGGTAGGGCTGGACAGGACGTTATAAAAAAATTCTTAGATTGAGGTCAAAGTTGCTTTTGTTCAAAATGGGAAATTAGAAGAACATAGTTTATCATCGTGCGATAACTACAAGGAAAGCCCCTAATCCCATTCGTGAGATCAGCTACGGAGATGGTAGAATTGTTTCCACTTCGGAGGAGATAAAAACAGAGGCGGAGAAATTTTTTCGTGAGTTTCTAGAGCATGAGCTGAACGACTACACATGCATATTTGTGGAAGCTCTTCAATATCTTTTACCATATCGCTGTTCGGATACAGAGGTTCAAAACCTTCTTAAATATATTTCGTGAGAAGAGATAAAAAGGGTCCTTTTCACTATTCCAAATAACAAATCAACGGGTCCTGACGGGTACAGTTGGGTTTTATAAGTCCATGTGGCAGACCATTAGTCCTGAATTCACTACTGCAATACAAGCTTTTTCGAAAACGGGTTCCTTCGGAAGGGAATCAATGCCACCATCCTTGCCTTATCTCGAAAAAGTCTTCAGCAACAATTATGAAGGACTACATGCCAATTTATTGTTGTGATGTTATTTACAAAGTCATTTCGAGAATCATTGCAAATAAACTGAAACTGATTCTTCCTAATTTCATCTCAGCAAATCTATCTTCTTTCACTAAGGATTGTCTGCTGATCGAGAACTTGTTACTTGCAACAGAGGATGTCAAAGATTATCATAAATCGGATGCCACTTCTCGTTGTGCCATAAATATTGATATACTTAAGGCTTTCGATTCTGTTCAATAGACTTTTCTGCGTAATGTCCTCTCTGCAATGAGCTTTCCTCAAAGGTTCATTTGAGGGATCTTCCTCTGTATCTCCAAGGCATCCTTCTCAGTTCAGGGGATTGGTGAGTTGGCTGGGTTTTTCAAAGTAAAGGAGGCCTACGATAAGAAGCTGTTCTCTGTTGCCATACCTCTTGTTTTTTGCTATGGACGTTCTCTCTAAATCTCTAGACTGAGCAGCTCATATCAAACAGTTTGGATTTCACACGCGGTGCAAGGCTGTTGGCCTTACCAATCCCAGCTTTGCTGATGATATCATGGTTCTTACGAACGGCAAAGTATGGTCAATAAAAGTGATTGTGCATGTGTTTGATGAGTTTGCGCGAATCTCTTGGCTGTAAATCAGTGTGGAGAAGAAAACCATTTATAATGCAGGAGTTGCAAAGAGTAGTCACATGGATGCTTAAAAGTGGTTCCGGTTTAGTTCGGGTAAACTACCACTGAGATATTTGAGTCTCTTTTTATTGACTAAGGGCATGAAAACATAGGATTACTGTGAGAGTCGCAACTCATACTGTCGAATTTATTTATTCGCGGGGCTCGAAAATTCTACTTTAAAAGAACTAAAGGGCAAAACTGTAAAAAGATGGAAAAAGAGATTTTAGTAGAATATTTATCTCAAGTACAAGAATATCTGTGAATGTTTAATGTCTTAAATCACAAAAGCTGTTGCACTTTTTGGTGTGTCTTGAAAGTGAGCACAAGGGTCTCTATATATACTAGAGAGTCTAGGGTCTCGAAGACTGATCTAAGCAATGTGGGACGTTGTTACAAGTTCCTTCCCAGCCGCAAAATAAACCTAATGGGCCGCCGCCGAACCGCCTTCCTTCCTTCCAATCAGGCTCGTTTGTCTTGATTTGGCCCAGCTTGTCTTTTTGGCCTTTTGGTCCGTTTTTCCCTGGTTAAGGCCTTGACTCTGGTTTGTTTTAAGTAAACTCCTCGATGTTTTTAGATGTCCGGAACAGCGTGAACTCTTCTCGTGAATGGCAGGATGTTTCTCGAGTCGAGACCCGATGGTCGGGAAGAACGGTTTGGGCCGGCCCGCGAAGATGTGGTCTAGCTGAGTCTCTATCGACGTTCTAGCCTGATAGACGTCTTTGGCCGGGAAAAATGCTTAGATTCTTCTTGAGAAGCCTGTACAGAGTCTAGTTCATCCGTCGGACCGAATACCAAGAGCTCGGCCCATGCGGACATTTGTTCGGAGCGACTTGATTAGCTCCTGAACGGGTTTAAGACAAGTGAACCAATT
>OVBB01002515.1:0-11254 GCA_900406415.1 Isatis lusitanica | reverse complement strand
ATATATATATATATATATATATATATATATATATATATATATATATATGTGGGTGTGTTTACATGTGTCCATATAATCTAATCATATTGGGTCACATTTTTAACTTTTTCTTTGATTTTTATTTGAATATAATTACTTCACGAAACAAATAAATAAATAAGTCTTTTTGTGAGTTACTTCTTCAAATTATCCAAACTATAGTTATTTGATTTAAATATATTAACTAACATGTTAACCTACTTTACTTTTTTCAAATGTGAGATTAGATAAATAAATTATGATACAAAATAAAATAGTATCATATATAATATTTAAAATTTATAAATATGAATGTATATATATAATATAGAAATATATGACATAATCATACTATAACTATATAGTTAATAAAATAATATTTATTACCATCTATTTCAAAATAAAACTATTTACGTACTTTAAGTTATGACTTCCACAAATATATTTTTTTCATAGAAAATAGAAAAAAAAATCCAACTAAAATTATCATCTGATCTTATAACATACAAAAGTATATATTACATTTATATGTAAAGAAATAAAACTGTTATCACACCTTAACCTTCAAAATTTACAAATATATATTATTAAAAAAATATTAAATATATAAAAAATTCTGAGGGTATGAAATCTAGTTAAATAGTTTAAATAAACTCTCATGTTAAAAAAAAAATAAAAAAAAAAAGATTACCAATGGCAATCATCAGTTGGTTTCAGAGTCTATCATCTTTCAGGTGTAACCCTACGCTCCAGCAATCAATGACAAAATTTCCTGATAAAGCAGAGATTACTAGAATCATATTCAAACTAAATGAAAGTAAAGCACCAGGGCCAGATGCGCTTACCTCTGGTTTCTTCAAAGCAGCATGGGCAATTATTGGACCCGAGGTTCTCCCTCTAGTGAAGGGTTCTTCTGATCTGGTTTCATGCCATCTGCAACAAATGCCACCATCTTATCCCTTGTACCAAAATGTCCTGGTGCCTCCTTTATTAAGGACTACAGACCGATCTCATACTGTAATACAATTTAAAAAGTCATCTGAAAGCTGTTAGTATCACGCCTAAAACCTCTGCTCCCCGAGTTGATACTTCCTAATCAAACTGCCTTTGTCCATGGGAGGCTACTTGTTGAGAATACTGTCTTAACGTCAGAAGTGGTTAATTGGTACCACAAAAACAAAGGCCCTAAGAGGATTGCAATTAAGGTGAATATAGAAAAAGCTTTTGACACCATCAACTAGGAGTTCATTTTCAACTGTCTCTCGGTATGAATATTCCTCCTATCTATTTAAGATGGCTACACACATGTGTATGTACTCCAAAATTCACAATCGGGTATAACGGGATGGTCCAAGGCTATGTTAACAGCAGGAGGGGTCTAAGAAAATGTGACCCCCTATCCTATATCTATTTG
The DNA here is from genome assembly GCA_900406415.1 of Isatis lusitanica. Taxonomy (NCBI): domain Eukaryota; kingdom Viridiplantae; phylum Streptophyta; class Magnoliopsida; order Brassicales; family Brassicaceae; genus Isatis; species Isatis lusitanica. The sequence continues at coordinate 9,822 of OVBB01002515.1, read as the reverse complement.
TCATTGTGATGAGTTGTCCATCTATCCTTTTAAATAAGGCAGCAGAGGAGGGGCAGTTCGATTATCACTACAAATGCAGAGAATCAAAACTTACTCACCTTTGTTTCGCTGATGATTTTCTCATCTTCACGGATGGATCACTCCGCTCACTCGAGGCAGTTCTCAATGTGCTCCAGCAGTTTGAACATATTTCCGGGTTGGGGGTGAGTATTGAGAAGACTTTTTTCTTCTCATGTGGCTTATCTGCAACAGAAGTGAATCAAATCAAAACCACAACAGCATTGACGCATGGAACCTTACCTATCCGCTATCTAGGAGTTCCCCTATGCACAAAAAAACTAACAATCTCCAACTGTGAGCCTCTTATCCAACAAGGGCTTCGGAAGGTTACAACTTGGAGCGCGCGTTCATTATCATTTGCCGGGAGACTACTACTTATAAACACAGTTTTAGCAGGAATTTCTAACTTCTTGTGTTCTACTTTCTCACTTCCTAGCGCTTGCATAAAGAAAATAAATTCCATCTCTGGAGCTTACCTTTAGAAGGGCATGATTGAAGGAAATCATTCTGCTTGCATTTCATGGTCACATATACTCTCGCCAAAGAGGAAGGAGGATTAGGAGTAAGAGATCTGAAAGCATGGAACAAAGCTACCATTCTAAAGCTTATTTGGCTTATTTTTTCCGCTGTGGATCCATTTGGGTGGCCTGGGTAACAAAGGAACACCTATCAAACTCGGTTAGAAATTTCTGGACCGTAAAGGAGAAACAGACTTACTCATGGCTATTCAAAAAGATACTTCGTTTAAGAGATATTGCTTACCCATGGATCAGGTGGAAGGTGGAAAATGGAAAGGATACTCACTTCTGGTCAGACAATTGGTCCCTGTTTGGGAATCTAGGGGACTTCATTAGGAATTTAGGCTCATCTCGATTTGGCATCAGACCAACCTCTACTCTCTCCGATCTCTGCATCTCAGGACAATGGACTCTGCCCCCTGCAAGAAGTGAAAACCAAGTCCTACTTTATGCCTTTGTTTCTACAGTTACTCTACCGGAGAATGATGATTACTATGAATGGATTGTTGAGGATAAACCAAACTCACGATACTCAACAGGACAAATTTACAATCTCCTTAAAGATCATAGTTCAGTTGTCCCTCGGAACAAGATTATCTGGATCTTGAGAGGTATCCCCAAACATTGTTTATTGTCTTGGCTCTTCCTGCTGAACAGATGTCCGACTAGAGATCATATACATGGCTGGGGTCTCACTACCACTACCACCTGTCTTCTGTGAAACTTGGCGGATGAATCTTGGGATGACTGCTTGTTTGAATGCTCTTTCAGTGGCAGCTTGTGGGAAAGAATCGCAAATACAGTTCAGTTACCTCCGATTAGATCGTTGCATCCACTTCTCCTTCACTTACAAAATCGCATGGCTCCTCGCTCTTTTAAATTGATGGGCCTCCTGGGTTGGCACTGTGCAATATATGCGACATGGACAGAAAGAAATCGGAGACTTTATCGCCAGCAATACCGATCAGTAGATTCCATCTTAAACACAGTCGACTAAACACTACGCAACAAATTTACCAGCTACCGTCCAACAAACCCATCTCTAGCTTCAGCCATCTTTGAACTCTAGTTCTCAACACCTAGTTTATAGATCTCTCAATCGATGCCATCTTACTGTGATCTCCGATCAGCTCCGATCTTAATTCTCTCATCTCGCTTCCACCGTTTCAGAAACAAACAAAACTCTTCCATGTCACTTTATCACTATGGTTCATTGTGGTTCTTTAATTTGAGCTGTGTAATTAACTTTGGCTGATATTATATATGGGCTCCGTCCCATAAACAATGCCTTACTGGGATGTAATATTTTATTTTATTTTTCTGCAAATTTCAATAGAATACCTTTCTATAAAAAAAAAAGAGTGAGAGAATTTTTCTTAATTTTATATTTTTTAACTTAATAATAATAATTATGATTTAAATAATTTTAAAATAATAATTAAAACTAAAATCATTTAATTTCGACAACAGTTTCAACAACAAGCCATAGTAAGCACTCCAAATCCCATTTTCCTATCATGATTTGAGGTTTTGTGGTCCCTCTTTCAATTGTTTGTTTACTCTGCCCTTAGTAGTTCTCATGTCGACTTGGTTGATTGTGGCTTTAATTATGGTTTAAATCCTTACATGCAATTTTTTGGAAAAAAGCTTGAAAAACCAAGAATGATGGAAATAGTTGTAACATGTTAAATTGGTATTGAGATGTGGTTTTATCTCTTTGAATGAGTAGCAATGTGATTATAATGCTGGAACCATGATGGAACAAATTTGTGCTGCAAATTTTTGGATTCTCTTTTTGTCAACTCTATCCCATATAACGTCTTATTGCTTTCTAGCAATAACTTAAAAACATTGTAAGGTGTTATGGCTTGGATTGAACTGACCTAGAGAAATAGTAAGTGGGGACAGTTCTCAAACCTCTTTTTCAATACGACAATAAAAAAGAAGATGAGCTGCAGTCTATCTTGCTTCTCCACAATGATAATATTCTGGTGCACTCTTTAGACGTCGACGTACTAGTGAATCTGCACGGGTATAGCCCTCATGGAATACCTTCCATCAAAAATGTTTTATTTTAGGTGGTAGATTAAGAGGCCTGAGGGACAGACAGGCTTCGTTTCGAGATTGTGTGGTAGCATCTGGTTGTGTGATAGGTTTGGTAAGCTGATGGTAACCAGATTTATTAGTATACTCTCCATCTTTTGTGAAAAATCCATTTGGGGTAATCAGTTGCTGGCGTCATTGGAAACTTAATTCTTTTGACCAGCAGAATATCATCAGGGTGGAGACAGATACGTAATAGATCATCATTCCATTGATGGGAAAATTTATGAAGCAATGTCGAGACGTTTCTGTTAATGTCTCCACTTGATGCTTTAATTCTGGCTAGTCGCGGAGGGTTGCTTAACCATTGATCCTGCCATATGCGTGTGGTAGCTCCATCTCAAATTCTTCATTTAATCCATTGTTTGAGAAGTTGATTTCCTTTATAGATGCTTCTCCAAGCATGGCTTCAACGGGATCCAATGTTTGCTTCTAGAAGTATTGATTTGCTGTAATATTTTTCCTTGAGGACTCAGAGCAAGAAGGGAATCTGGTTGTGTTAGTAGTCACCAGCTTTGCTTGGCTAAAAGGATGTTGAATTTGTAAATATCCCTGAAACCAGTCCACTATGCTGCTTAGTTGGGGCATTTTTGAGCATGAGACCCAATGAATCTTATGCTTATCTTTTGAAGAAGACCATCAAAAGCTTCTCATAATGCCTGTAATTTGTGAAATAAGCTTTATAGGGAGATGGAAACAAGACATCCGGATGTTGATGTGTTGGGTCTCATGGTCAACACAAATAGCTGATTTCTGAAAGTTGATGTGTTGTTCTGAAGCATCAGCATAGATATATCTCAGATGGAGGAGGCGCTGACATTCACTTGGTGTAGCTTGACCGAAAAGTAAAGAGTCATCAGCAAAAAAACATATGAGAGATGAATGGGACACTTCTGCTTGCTTTGAACCCATGTATCTCTTTGTTGTACATTGTATACAATAAAAGAGCCGAGAGACCTTCCGTACATAATAAATAAAAATAAGGTGAAAGAGGGTCACCTTGTCTAATTATTTTTTGTGGGATGATCTTGTCTGTTGGAGAACCATTGAGGAGGATTGAATAGGTGACAGATGTAATAAATTTCATTATCCATTGACACCATTTATCTGCAAAAACCAAGTTTCCTGAGAATCTCTTCAATACAGGTCTATTCAACCTTGTCAAAGGTTTATGTGATATCAAGCTTAAGGGTCTTATAAGGTGTTTTAATACGCTTAGTTCTAGGGAGTGAAGGAGTGAAGGAGTTCATGGGCTATAATAACATTGTCAGTAATGAGTCTGCCAGGCATAAAACCTGTTTGGTTTTCAGAAATGAGGGTAGTAACCAGGGTTTAAGACGATTAGCTAAGATCTTTGAGATGAGTTTATAAGCTACACTACAAAGGCTTCTAAAGAATTATACGGGCTTCTAAATGACATCAAAAGGAATGTGAGAGATTTCGATCTTGTTGTTTTTGAGAATGTAAACAGTAGAGAGAATCAATTTGCAGATACGAATGCAAAAAATATACTAAAGGCTCAGTCCGTTTCCTAATTTAATAGTAGCTAAAAGTTAAAAAAAAAAACTACACTACAAATGCTTATAGATAGGGGTGGATCTAGTAAGGAGGTAAGGGGTCCACTGGCCCCACTAAAAAAAATTATTCCTTAATTATAAAAGAATTTTCCAATTGACCCCTTAATAATTTCATGTTTGACCCCATTTCTATTTCTGATTACTTATTACTTAAAAAAAATCATTATCCTATCCAATAATGAAAAAGAGAAAGCAATTAATATAAAAATCTAATTTCTATTTCTATCTTTAAATTATCAATTGTATAATCTCTTATTAAATACAAAATTTTGATAATATTCACATATTATTCTTCTATCCTTTAAAAATGTGAATAATTTATTTATAGTTTGATTCTCTATTTTTAAAATGTTAGTAGATTAAAGATTTTGGTTTTTTTAATCATATGTGAATGTTGTGAGATATAATGGACTGTGAATGTTGTGAGATACTATAGACTTGTAAACTAATATGCATATTTTTTTAGTTTTAAATTATATAATGTTTTTAATTACTTTCATCTTTTATATATATATATATATATATATATATATATATATATATATTTAGTAATATTGATTGTTTTGATATTGACCACAGTAAAATATGATTCTAGATCCGCCACTGCTCATAGGTCGAAAGTCTTTAACTTGGGTAGAGGATTCTATTTTTGGGATCAAGCAAATTTGGGTATGATCTAATTCCTGATCAAAATCACAATTCTGAAAGAAATGGTGGTTGTAGTTGACAACACCTGATTTTATTGTAGTCCAATGGTGTTTATAAAATCCAGGGGTGAAACCATCATGACCTGGGGCTTTATCATCATTCATCTGTGACAGAGCTTGGAAGATTTCATTCTCTGAGATAATTGGTTGAGTAAGGTGTTCATTGTGGCGTCACACATGGCTTAAGATGGTTTAGAATTGGAAGTGCATGAAGAATCAAATAAGTTAGAGAAATAGCCAGTAACCATTGGCTGAATCTCTTCCTCGGAAGTTTTTAACACTCCAGCATCATCTGGCAGAGAAGTGATGTCATTATGGTTTCTTCTTTGTTTTGTTTTTGCATGGAAGAAACGTGTGTTCTTGTTGCCTGTTTGAAGCCAATGAATTCGGCTTTTAAGCCTCCAATACTCTTCTTCCAAACGATATTCATAATTCAGTTGGGTTTTAAGCTCTGCAACTAAAGTAAAGTCTATAAGAAAAGAGTCATACTTTTTGTAGATCATCTTGGAGAAGCTTAATTTTCCCTCCAAGTGTTTTTATTTCGTGAAGCCCTGAAGTGTTAATCATTCTTCTGAAGTTGTTGAAGTACCATTCAGGTTTTGCAGAGCTCCCTAACTTTCTGAGTTCTCTTTGATTTCATTGAAGTCTTGTTAAGCAAACAACTATGTATTATTTAATTAACAAAGTTTCTGATTACAATCTCGCCAAGAGAGTCTAACTCCAAACGAAATCGCAATCTCAGATTCAAGAACACTCTCTTGAATCCTGTTTCAAAAAACTGCTCTTATTTTCTCGATGATTCTAAAACGACACACATATATTCTATTTATACTTGAATCTTAGAACCATCCGGCAACCTGAGATGGTAAGCTACTGCTCCAATATTCTCGAGAACTTCAAAATGACCATAAGATCGAGCAGACAACTTCTGATGTAGCCGTTATTGCCACTGATTTCTGACCGTAAGGGCATAGTTTGAGAAACACTAAGTCACCAACAGCAAACACTAACTCCCTCTGATGCTTATCCGCATTAACCTTCATACGTTCTTGACCCAAGACCAAGTGATGTTTGATTTTAGCCAGAACCTCATCGCGAGTCTTCAACAAGGATTCCAGTTCAAAATTCTCAGTGGATCCGCCTTCAAACTTTAACAAATCCGGTGGATCACGCCCATATAGTACTTTAAAAAATGTTGCATTCAAAGCTATGTGGTAAGTGGTATTATACCAAAGCTCTGCCTATGGAAGATACTTTTCCCAAGCTTTTGGCTGAGTAGACGCAAAACAGTGAAGGTATGTTTCCAAACAACGATTCAAAACTTTCGTTTGGCCATCTGACTGAGGATGGAAAGCTGTGCTGTACTTCAGTTTTGTTCCCCTGAGTTTAAACAACTGTTTCCAGAAAGCACTCAGAAATATACAATCTCGAGCAGAAACAATTGATAAAGGGTATCCTTGCAACCGTATAACCTCTTGAATAAACAGGTGAACCACGTCCATGGCAGTGAAAGGATGCTTCAATCTTAAGAAGTGAGAAAATTTGCTCAACCTATCAACCACCACCAGAATAACATTGCACCCGAATGAGGTCGGTAACCCCTGGATGAAGTCCATCGAAATGTCTTCTCAAACTCGGTTAGGAATAGGAAGTGGCTGAAGTAGACCTGAAGGGGAAAGAGTGGAATACTTCTGCCTCTGACACACATCACAACTGACCACATAAGACTGAACAGTGCAAATCATTTTCCTCCAATGAAATACTGTTTGAATCCTCCTTAGTGTTTTCAATACACACGAATGTCCACCAAGCAAACTGTCATGATATTCTCACAAAATCAAAAGAAGATAAGCAGAAGAAGATGAAATGATCATTCTGCCTTCATATAGTAAGATCCCATTAACCACCGTATAACCTCCTTTATGACAAGTATCCGTTAGTACTGCCTGTTTCAAATCTCGAATAGTTGGATCCTTATAACTTTTTTCAAGCAGATCCTGGAGGTTAAGATTCGATGGGATCGTCAATGATGACATAAAGCCTACTGGTGACAGAGAAGACTCTGGATTGATGCGCGAGAGGCCATCTGTGGCTTTATTTTCTACTCCCGGCTTGTAGGTGATATCAAAATCATACCCGAGTAACTTAGAAAGCCATCTTTGATAGTCTAAAGATACCTCATGCTGTTCCAACAGAAATTTCAGACTCTTTTGATCAGTATGCACTACAAACTTTCTGCCTAACAGATAGTGGCGCCACTTCTGAATAGCCAGAACAATTTCCATGAGTTCGCGTTCGTAAATAGGCTTTATTTGCTCATGATCGGATACTGAAGTAAGCTACTGGTCTGTCATTCTGCATCAATATCGCACCCAATCCATACCCGATGCATCCGACTCCACAATGAAAGTGCATGAAAAGTCTGGTAATGCTAGTACATGGGCACTCATCATAGCTGCTTTCAACTGATCAAACACAGATTTTTCTCTCTCTGACCATTCATATGCATCTTTCTTCAACAGATCTGTGAGTGGCTGAGCTATGGAGCCATATCCTATTACAAACTTACAGTAGTAACCAGTTAGGCCTAGGAATCCCCTGAGATCTTTGACATTCTTTGGAGTTGGCCATTTCCACATTGCATCAGTCTTAGAAGGATTCATAGCCACACCATGACAACTGATTAGATGCCCCAAATAATCCACTTGTTGTTGTGCAAACAAGCATTTCTTCTTATTAGCAAACAGGTAATGATTGTCGAAGATCTTAAAGACAATCTCTAGCTGTTGCATATGATCTTCTAATGTTCTGCTATACACTAGAATGTCGTCAAAGAAGACCAATATGAACTTCCTGAGATACAGTCTGAACAACTCATTCATGACAGCTTGGAACGTTTTTGGAGCATTCGTAAGACCAAACGGCATGACAACAAACTCATAATGACCATCAGCTGTTCGGAAAGCTGTCTTATGTATATCCTGTTCTTGCATGCGTATCTGATGGTAACCTGCTCGCAAGTCCAATTTGGAAAACACCTGAGCCCCATGCAACTCGTCCAGTAGTTGGTCAATCATCGATACTGGGAACTTGTCAGGAACCGTGGCTTTGTTCCATGCTCTATAATCAATGCAAAATCTCCAACTTTCATCTTTTTTTTTTATGACCAACAAGACATGACTTGAATACGGACTCCGACTAGGCCTGATCAATCCACCATTTGAGAAACCATCTTTTCCATTTCTTCTTTGTACGCATGAGGATAGCGATAAGGGTGAACACTTATTGGCCCAGTGCCTGCTATTAGATTGATAGCATGCTCTCTGTCTCGCAAATGCGGCAATTGAGCGGGTTCTGCAAAAATTCTCAAATACCTTTCCATTAAGTGTTCTACCGGAATTGGAAGCTCCTGTTTAGATGTGGATTGTTCAACCTGAAACAGTTCAATGTCAAAACCCAGGGCGCTAGTCATGTCCAATTTGTGCAAGTGTTTCATTGTAGGCGTGATCGTGTGGAGTGTATAATCACCTACCAATTGTACTCTTCGACCATTGTATATGAAAGAGTATTCATGCTTTTCCCAGTCAACCTCAACTTTTCCAAGAGTTCGGAGCCATTGAATTCCCGTGATAACATCGACATTCCCTAACTCCATCACAATGAAGTACGTAGTGAATGTTGTGTCTTGTAGAGCAAACTGAACATTGGAACAAATGCCCTCTGCCTGAACCGTTACACCAGTCCCAATAGTATATATATCCAAAGATGAACTCGGCTCATGTTTAAGTTTCAGACGGTTCACTACACTCGGAGCTATGTAGTTGTGTGTTGCTCCACTGTCCAATACCACTATGATTGTCTGTTTCTTGAGAACTCCTTTAAGTTTAAGTTTAGTCATGTGAGGAGATGGCAATCCTAAGAAAGATTTCAATGAAATCGACCTTATCTGAGGTTCCCAAACAATCTCATCATCATCAGTATCTTGCGAGTCAAAACCAGTAATCTCTATCTCTAAGCCATTCATAACCGTGAATACCTTAAGCGCAGATTTAGGACATTTATGTTCCTTGGACCATTTGCCATCACACTTGAAACAGAGACCTAACTTCCTTTTTTCTGATATTTGTGATGGTGAAAGCCGCACTTGCTGCTTTTGTGTTGCAGTTACTGTAAGTGCTTTCGTCTTTTCTGTGTCATTAGCACCCGAATTGTGTGTTGTGGGTGTAAAAGCTGTCTTGAAACCTTTGTATCCATTATGTCGCTTTTTTTTTACCATGCGGTGTAAGGCACCAGACTCCATCTGATAAGCTGTTGCAATCATCTCTGCCAAGTCATACGGTTTACACATGTCAACAACTTCACTTATTTCCTGTGTCAAGCCATTCATGAAGATCCCTTCCAACTGTTTGTCTGATAATCCAGTTACTTGTGTTGACAGATCCTAAAAACGAAGAATGTATTCAGCCACAGAACCAGTTTATTTAACCACAAAAATGGTTGAATTGGATCTCTTATCCTGACTTTACTGAATCGTGTCATCAACCTTTCCTGAAATTGTTGCCAGCTCAAAAACGGTCTCCTGTGTAGTTGTGCAGTTCATTGTTGAACTAACTCAACACGTTGATACACGAGTTTTAAACCCTATTTCCTACTGCAAGTGCACAGCTATTCGTAGCAGTACTCAGGGGTCGATCANCTAAATCAAGAGCTAAGAGATTCGAATAATGGTTTGTTGAAATCGTGACTAGCAAGTTTCCTAAATGATTCGGTTTTTATCAATAATAAAGCAAGCGTTAAGTCAAGGCTATTCGCAGGAGATTCAGAGCAAGGTCAAACAACTATTCAGGCGATTTTAAA
>OVBB01002513.1:0-11257 GCA_900406415.1 Isatis lusitanica | reverse complement strand
TGTGTTCTTATTAGATTCTTATAATTTCATTTAACATTCTGTAAAAAAAAATTTGCAAGAGTTTAATTCTAACCACAATCTGTTGTACAAATCAAATTATATCATATTGAGTTTATAAATATTTTGATAGAGATTTGCAAATCCTATATCTGAAACTGTAAAATGAACCAAAACTTTTAAAATCTGATCTATTTTAAATTTAATAGAGTTGATTTCAAATTAGACAACCAATAACACCCTACTCGTTCATAATGCCACCATTAATGGAATGGCAGAAACGTTTTAGCCATTGCAGAAACTCCAAGTTATCCAGCGATAGGCCTTTGACAGGCCTGTTAATTTCCAATGGCTGAGGTGTTTTCTCAGTTAGACAAATAAGTGAGTGACATAGAAGCCTGTGTAACACAGGAAAGCTGAGAAATCTGAGATAGGATTAATTTACCTTTGTGATTTTCAGCTTGTTTAACACATCTTGCAGGACCTTGTAGTTATGTATCATATCGTATTCGTTCTTGGCATCAAAATTAACCTTGCAGAGGAGAAATAGAGATTTTCTTCCTATTGTTTTGGAAGAGAAACTGATATTAGAAAAGAAAAAAAAAGTAATTTTCTGACTGAATATAAGAACCTCTTGCTATGCACACTGTCTTTTCTGGGTTAGCTGCATCAACAACAAACTTCTTGTTGACAATATTGTCAACAATTTGGTTTGACCCTTGAGAGACGACCCCTTTTTCAGTGTCATCTTTAGCCTGACAGTTTACTTCGAGGATACCAGTAGTATCCATGACTTCAGAAACTTTTCTACAAACCAAACAATACCAATTCAGGTTTACGTCACTGCCAAAAGCTTTCACAGAAAACATGGACTAAACATGAAGCAGATATGGATCTTTTATTGTTACCGTTTTCTTTAACCTGTATTTGCTTAACGGTGGGGCTTTCTGAGGCTGAAAATGAAACAATATAGGTTAAGTATGCAAATAAAGTATTTCTAGAATCAACAATGAATCTACGAAAACAGATTACCTTTTATCCTTGACGTTAGATTTTTTTCTTGGTATCTTTGTGATTCATGTCATGCGCCTGATAGGGTTTGCAATCCCCACAAGTTACGTTTGATGGAAGTCAACAACAATAATTAGATTAATACACAAAGAGAAATATATATTGGATTCTGCAGTCGTAAACTACCAAGAGATATTTATCGTATCTTCTTTCCCGTTTGATTTTGCATACATAAAAATAAAAACAAACGGGAATATATAAATATAAAAGTAGAAAATATTCTAACCACTGCAAAACAAAAAAGAAACATAGAAAAAAGTTCTGTGAAATACCTCTGTATGCACTTATATACTGATCTGCACAAATAGAAAGAAAAAATCGACTCGCCACAAACAAAAGAAGCATATCATAATGTACATATTTAAAATACAAACAAGAAAAAATTACATCCAAGAAAAATAAGACAAACACATATAAAAATTAAGAGAACACGAGCATAAAGAATAATAAGGTCGAAAAAATACATAATCCCTGCAAAAATAAGAAAAGAACAAACGCAGACGCAAAGAAACACAAAAAGAAGAGAAAGCTAGGGTTTGTGTATTACCTAGGTGTTTATTACAATAAGACGTTTGTATATATACTAATCGAAAGCTAGGGTTTTAGTAGCAATCAGACGTTTGTATATATACTAATCGAAAGCTAGGGTTTTAGTAGGCGATTTAGAGCTTAAAAAAAATGGGTTTCGAGAATCCGTTCACATAATAATAAGTGGGCTTCGAAAATTTAACTACACACAGGAACCCATATAGAGCCCAGTCGAATGGGTCTCAATTTCTGACGGATCTTAAAGATGAACCAATGAGATAAGTCTAAACATACACGTAGGCAAAAGCAAAAACGAATTAGAAAAAAAAATCAAAACGCTAGAAAAATTGTGGAGCTGCCACGATAGGCAAATCACTTGTCAAATAATATATATGATATGATTACTAATACCATATACGTATGAGTATTGAATGGTCCGGTTCTATATGTTAAGAGTATTAAGAGTGTAATTGTTAATGGCAGGTTACTAAATATTAAGAGAATGGTTCAATGTAATATATGTGGAAAGAACCAGTGCAATGTTTTGGATTACTCTAAGCAAGTTCAAAAACTGTGCATAAAATTAAAGATCATAAAATGGTAACAGTATAGAAAAAATATGTTTAAGTTTCATAAAATAATCAACTCATAATCTTTTTAATTAGCTTTTAACCTCCTCATAAACTTGTAGCCACTTTGAGATTGTTCTAAGTTTATGCAATTTGCCATTTTGATCTTTGATTTTCTTCTTGATTTCTTCCTTTATCCTTGTTAATCTTTTGGTTATACATGTTCATACTAGGTTTTGTGATTATCAAGATGATTAGTAAGTCATTCTTCCATACGTCTTTTGGTTAGGTAGATTAGGGTGATTGAATGTTCATTTGAGGTGTTTAGGGCTAGATTGATAATAATCATTACTCATTTGATGTTTTTAATGCTAATTTAATGCTTGATTGATTTATATTAGAACTATGGGTTTCTAATGTTTATAAGGTGTTTGATGAAATGCTTGAGTGACTTATGAGTGCTTTCTATATTTTACCAATGAAAATTGATGTCTAGTATGTTAGTAGCTAATAGAGATTGTGATTAATGCATGTTTATCTTGAATTGACCAATGATAATTGATGTCTTTGCATTAGTAATATAGAGTTAATGTCATGGAAATGATTAGATTAATTTGATATCTCTAAGTTAAAGGATCATTGTTTAATTGAATTGAGCCCCCGTGTCCTTTCACTATACTTATGGGTCAGTCCAGCTCTGTCTGACGGTCGGTGTGTTAACCGAGATATGCATTAACCGGAAGATTCGAAAGTCATGATATATTGTTCTTGCAATTACCACATGACCGTTTTCGAGAAACTTCTATTCTCGAAATCATCATGCGTATGGAAGAATTAGAGAGAATGTTTTCCGAAAAATTACCAACAAAGTATTAGTCTCAGAAAATTTCGAAAAATTAACAACTATTATACAATAATCACACAAATTCGTCAGAAATGGATCGGTAACTTTCCAACATATCTTGTTCTCGGTAAAGTTTCTTGCTATGTGGCCCATTTTTTTTAGTGATTACATATACTAATATATCTAAAAGCTACCATTTTCGGAGTCTCTCTTGTTTGGTGATGAGAGCAAATGATCATCGTATTAACATGATTGTTAAAGCTAACCGGTCATAAAGATTTTTTAATCAAGTTCACCAAGTTTCCATTGTATCACAGAAAAAGATTCCTCATGCATTTCAGTTAGTGCCAAGTGCAAAAAAATATACAATTTCGATATGATTTTATTGGATAGTTCGGGTTTTTTTTGTTCATTTGATGTTTTTAATTATAGGGAGAATTTGTGGAATAACCATATAATAACTCGGATGAAGAAAGTAGCAATTAACACCAAAATCTTATAATTTTAGCCTGAAATCCGTGGTGATGTATTCCACGAAGTGAAAAAGAGAGAGAAATAGATGTTTAGATTAGTCTTCGGTATTGTATTCGGATATTCGGTTCGGTTTCGGGTATTTCGGTTCCTATAATTTAGGATCCAATATGTACTTATATTTTTTGGTTCGTTTCCGTTTCGGTTCGGTTCCATAATTTGAGCATCCATAAAGTATCCGAAATTTTCGGTTCTCATATGGTTCCGGGTAATATATATACCTGAAATAACATTTTGTACCTGAAATCAACTAAAATTACCCAAAATAAAACTTAAATACCCAAATTAATTCAAGTCCAACAACAAAAGTCTAAAGAGAACTACAATAAAAATTCAAAAACTAAAATGAAAACCACATAGTTTTTCAAGTTTGATGAACTTATCTATTAATATGCTTATATAGTTATATACTTTCGGTTCTTCGGTTCTTCATTTGGGGTTTAGGGTAGGAATCAGAACTGGAATCGGAACCGAAATTTTCTCAACATAGGATCCAAGCGATACTTTAGGTGGAACCGGAACCAAGCCAAATTTTTCTGGTTCTTCAGTTCCGGTTCTTTATGCTACTATTTGTGTTTAAATAAAATACTTCGATTTGTTTACTTTCCTAATTTCACTATATTAATGGATTAAATCATTCCATATTATGAAAACATAAAGGTTGCAACAGAAACATATCCTTCTCTTTCATTAAAAGTTCACAAATCAAAAAGATATAACAACAATTAATTACAATTTCAAAGATAAACACTACAGAAAAGTAGAGAGACAAAGAGAGAGATAGCAAGAGTAGAAGGGTATTTGTTCTATTCAGAATATTGAAACCAATTTATTTTATGGCTATTCACTTAGTTTTGACTTATCTTATACATAGGGTATGATTGGTTGGGCTGTAGTAGCTATCTACAATTTTAAATTTTATCTAAAGCCTATTAAATTACCAATCATGCTGTATATTAATTTTTAAAGCTACAACAACAAATCTGTAAAAATGGCTGTAAATACTTTATTTACTAAAACAAAATATTTCTAAAGTTGTAGGTAAAAAATTAGGCTGTAGCAATTTTTAAAGCTACATCCTTTATTCTGGCATTCCTCATTTAATTTTTAAAATTACAGAAAATACTGCTACAGCAAATATAACTATTGATGAAATTTTACAAGAAATAATCTATAATTACATTTCAACCAATCATCCACGTACTCGCTGAGCCTTTCCCTTGATTATATTCATAGACTTTGCATTTTTTTGTATACACTATGACAAGTGAAGTGACAACTACTAATATATAATATGTATCGATTATTACGCTCGTATTTGTGGTAATTTTTATGAGGAAGTCAACTATGAGATACGTGCCAAAATGGACCACCTATTTATGAAGATGAGATTTTCTTATAACTCTTTGAACGATCATTAATTTTGTCAAGATGTTAGTAGTATTAACTCCTTAATATCTCTTTCGGCGACCATTAGTTTTGTCAAGATGAGATTTTCTTATAACCGATACGGAACCGAATCGTAATTTAATTTGGTTCAATTCAGTAGTTTTCATAATCCGAATTAACCGAAAAACCGATTAACCCAAACTGAATTAACTGTTTCAACCAAACTCGCAGGCCTACTAGTTTTTCTCTTGACTTGCAGGGTCTGATTTCAAATTTGTAATCTCCTAATTAGTTTTTGGATCCACCTAGCATGTGATTACTCATCTCGACAACTAATTCGTTTTACTATCAGGACAAGTCGACAATTTTTCATTACCTTAAACCCTTTTCGTCAAGCACGAACTAAAGTCATCTTTATATTTAAAAGAGACCAAGGAAAGAAGAAAAGCACATATATGCTCGTAAGTTTTAATATAGGTTTCCCCATTATCAATATTGACTAATTGTGAAGATAAGTTATAAGATAATTAAAGAAAGACTGTAGGAGTTTCAAGGGTTTTCAAGTCGTTTTGATTAACATGATGATGCATCCATGAGTTCTCTATATATACAATGGTTCACGTTGGCCAAGCGATCAAATAAGATCCAAATCAGCTTATAAAATAACAACTTGATGGATATGGAGTTGATCAGTGTGAGCGTGTGCGTAGCAGTTCTTGTTCTAATGATACAAAAAATGTATGCTTTTTAGTACTGATATATCTAAACAGAAATTACACAGTATCAATTCTATAAAAACTTACTTTTTGTTCTTCATAGGAATCACGATGATGGGAGTAATGTTGAGTTAAGCTTGAAGATAAACTCCAAATAGAAGATAAAGATTGAAGATTGTATCTAGGAGTTATCTAGATACATTAAAAGGAATGTTTCTATTTAGATAATGTTTAGGAGTTATCTAAACATTGAGGAAATAGGAAATTACCCTTTACGATTTAGTATAAGTAGATACCAAAGCTTTGTGGTATCACTTAACCTAGATTAAGAACTTGAGAGCTTTAGTTTTTGAGTAAGTTTTCTAAAGCTAAATAAAGAGAGTTATTCTTTATATTGACTTGTGTTCTTGTTCATGGTTCTGAGACTTTAATTGGTATCAGAGTGTAGGTCTTTCTAGTTTTGATTGTTTACAAACAATGGGGGACATTACGCTTACTACCGAAAAACCGAAGGATGGTGGAGGACCTTCGATTAAGTGTCCTATGCTAAACACCACAAATTATACCGTGTGGGCTATTAGGATCAAGGTGGCTCTTAAAGTTCACAAGGTGTGGGAAGCTATTGAAACCGATACTGAAGATCTTGATTCAAACAAGAATGACTTAGCCATGGCGTTGTTGTTTCAGTCCATCCCGGAAGCTCTAGTTCTTCAAGTTGGAGAACTAGATACGGCGAAGAAGGTTTGGGAGGCTGTAAAGGCGAGACACGTAGGGGAAGAAAGAGTTAAAGAGGCCCGTCTTCAAACGTTGATGGCAGAGTTCGATCGAATCAAGATGAAAGATTCGGATACTATTGATGATTTTGTGGGAAAACTAAGTGAGATTTCCTCAAAATCTGCTGCACTTGGAGTAATCATCGATGAGTCTAAACTTGTCAAGAAATTCCTTAAATGTCTTCCTCGCAAGAAGTACATCCAAATCGTAGCATCTTTGGAACAAGTGTTGGATCTCAACAACACTAGTTTTGAAGACATTATTGGACGACTCAAAGCTTACGAGGAACGCATCTCTGAAGAGGAAGAGATTCAAGATGATCAAAGCAAATTGATGTATGCAAATACAGACAATAATTCATCATCATCACGAGAGTCTAGCGGAGAGTTTCGTGGCAGAGGACGAGGTCGAGGCAGAGGCAGGGGACGCGGTAGATTTAATGGTGATACCTCGAGAATCACTTGCTTCCGATGTGATAAATTGGGACACTATGCCTCGGATTGTCCAGATCGTCTGCTTAAACTCCAAGAAGCTCAAGAGCATGACAATGATGATACACACGTAGCAGATGAGCTCAGGATGCACGAAGTGGTTTTCTTGAATGAGCAGAAAATCATTCCGAGTGCATACGAAACACGCAATGGTGATGACAGTGTGTGGTACCTTGACAATGGAGCTAGCAACCATATGTCAGGAGATCATCGATACTTCACCATCATCGATGAAAGAGTGACTGGTAAGGTTCGCTTTGGTGATGATTCCTGAATTGATATCAAGGGAAAAGGAGATATCTCTGTTTACGATGTAAACGGAACACCACGAACCGTGACTGACGTGTACTATATCCCTGGATTAAGAAGCAATATAATCTCTCTCGGACAAGCAACAGAGTGTGGCTGCGACATTCGAATGAGAGGCACCAAACTTACGATGCACGACAAAGAAGGGAGAATAATTGCAGAAGCCGAGAGATCACCTAACCGCTTATACAAGGTACGTATGGGAATTACAAATACTACATGTCTGAACTTGAGCACTATAAGCGAGTCTAGCAGATGGCACACTCGTATGGGACATATAAGCTTCGAGACAATGAAGTCTATGTTGCAGCGTGAACTTGTCCAAGGAATTCCTCAGGTTCCAGTTGAGAAAGAAATATGTAGGTCTTGCTTACTTGGAAAGCAAACCCGACAAGTATTCCCGCAAGCAACATCATACCGAGCAGAGTCCATTCTCAAGCTTATACATGGAGATTTATGCGGTCCCATAACACCAGGAACAGCTGCAGGGAACAAATATATATTTGTGCTCATCGACGATCACTCGCGATACATGTGGACAATTTTGCTAAAGGAGAAAAGCGAAGCGTTTGAGAAATTTGAAAGGTTCACTCGGATGATCGAAAAGGAGTATGGAGCTCAGATCAAAACTTTCAGAACTGATCGAGGAGGAGAATTTGTGTCAAACGAGTTTAACTCGTTTTGTGAAGAATCTGGCATAAAACGGCACCTAACAGCTCCCTATACTCCGCAACAAAATGGGGTGGTAGAGAGAAGGAACATAACTATGATGGAGATGACCAGAAGCATCATGAAACACATGCGAGTTCCGAACTATTTATGGGGTGAGGCTGTTAGACACTCCACATATCTCCTCAACAGAGCTGCCACGAGATCTCTTAAAGATGCAACTCCATACGAGATTCTAAGAAACAAAAAGCCGAACATCGAACATCTTAGAATATTTGGATGCATTGGGTACGCAAAGGTGGATAAGCCATTCTTAAAGAAACTCGAGGACCGATCTAGAATGCTTGTTCACCTAGGAACTGAACCTGGATCAAAGGCGTATCGACTGTTTGATCCACAAACTCGAAGAATTGTGGTAAGCAGAGATGTCGTCTTTGACGAGACGAAAGGGTGGAACTGGAAACATGTTGATCCAGAGCAAGACGGTAACGGGAACTTTGATCTTGTACTTGGAGAATTCGGTAACCGCGGTTTTGGGGAAAAGAGTGTGAGTCCGGAAGAAACTCAGAACGTTCCTAGCGAGGTACAAGAAGAAAATAGGGGAGAAACTGAAACCAACAATAGACAGTTGGTGCCATTCGGTACAGATGTCGAGCATGAACACGAAGAAGCAGAGGCTCACGAACAATCTCCACTGGATGTGAGATGATCACAGAGACAAAGCGTGAAACCAAAGTATCTGGAAGACTATGTGTTGTTCGCGGAGGAAGAAGGAGAGAGACTACTCTTGTGCCTAAATGATGAGCCGAGAAACTTTGCGGAAGCAAAGGACACAAGGGAATGGATTCTTGCCTGCGAGGATGAGATTCACTCGATAAAAAAGAACAATACATGGAGTCTTACAGACTTACCAGTGGGATTAAAAGCGATTGGCCTCAAATGGGTGTTCAAACTCAAGAAAAATTCTGATGGTAGTATCAACAAACACAAGGCCCGACTTGTAGCGAAAGGATACGTTCAACGACATGGAATAGACTTTGAGGAAGTGTTTTCACCGGTGGCTCGAATTGAAACAATTCGTCTCTTGATCAGCCTTGCAGCGTCACATGGTTGGGACATACATCACCTTGATGTCAAGACAGCATTCCTTCACGGAGAGCTTAAGGAAACTGTCTATGTCACGCAACCAGAAGGATTTGAGATCAGAGGAAGTGAGAAAAAGGTCTACAGACTTCATAAAGCATTGTATGGATTGAGACAGGCGCCAAGAGCTTGGAACAATAAGCTAAATCAAATCCTCATGGAGCTCAAATTCTGCAAGTGCTCAAAAGAACCGTCGGTTTATCGCAAAGAAGTAAGAGACGAACTTCTTGTTATAGCAGTGTATGTTGACGATCTCTTTGTCACAGGAACAAGCTTGAATGTGATTAAAGATTTTAAAGGGGAGATGGCAGCTAAGTTTGATATGAGCGATCTCGGGAGACTTACCTACTATCTCGGAATTGAAGTACTCCAACATGACGAAGGCATAGTCTTGAATCAACATCGATATGCACAGAAGATACTAGAAGAGGCTGGTATGAAGGATTGCAATTCGATTCAGACACCAATGGAGGCTGGAGCGAAGTTCTCCAAAGCAGAGCACGAGAAAGAGATTGATGCTACGCTCTACAGAAAAAAACGTTGGCTGTTTACGGTACCTTCTGCATACGCGTCCAGACTTATCATTCTGTACAGGAGTCTTAAGCCGGTATATGTACAGTCCGAGAGAATGTCACGGCGTCGCAATGAAACAATGCCTCAGGTATTTGCGTGGTACCACATCACTTGGTCTAACATTTGAGCGAGCGATGACAAAGGTTCCAAAGTTGATTGGCTACAGCGACAGCAGCCACAACATTGATCCAGATGACGGCAGGAGTACAACAGGCCATATATTCTATCTTGGTGAGAGTCCTATCCCTTGGTGCTCACAGAAACAAGAGATTGTTGCATTCTCATCTTGTGAGGCAGAGTTCATGGCTGGAACAGAGGCTGCCAAACAAGCAATTTGGCTCCAAGACTTGCTCAGTGAGATCACCGGAACATCAAGTGAGAAAGTGGTAATCTGAATCGATAATCAGTCGGCTATTGCTCTTACAAGAAATCCTGTGTTTCATGGACGTAGTAAGCACATTCACTCACGCTTCCACTTCATACGTGAATGTGTTGAGAGAGAGCAAATCGAGGTAGAACACATTGCTGGAGCAATGCAGAAAGCTGACATTCTAACTAAGGCGCTCGGCAAGCTCAGATTCAAGGAAATGAGAGAACTCATGGGAGTTCAAGATTTGGAGGGAATGAAGTTCAAGCTTAAAGGGGAGATTGTTGAGTTAAGCTTGAAGATAAACTCCAAATAGAAGATAAAGATTGAAGATTGTATCTAGGAGTTATCTAGATACAATAAAAGGAATGTTTCTATTTAGATAATGTTTAGGAGTTATCTAAACATTGAGGAAATAGGAAATTATCCTTTACGATTTAGTATAAGTAGATACCAAAGCTTTGTGGTATCACTTAACCTAGATTAAGAACTTGAGAGTTTTAGTTTTTGAGTAAGTTTTCTAAAGCTAAATAAAGAGAGTTATTCTTTATATTGAGTTGTGTTCTTGTTCATGGTTCTGAGACTTTAAGTAATTCTTCTACTCATATACGTGGTACACGAGTACTACCCGAGAACTTATCGGCTAGGTACCTTTGTTTTCCAAAGTTTTATAATCATTTAAAATTTATCATCTAAGAATTTCCAAAATTGTATAGTAAACTATAACGCTTAAAAGATTTCCTGCTTTCCTCTTTATAGTTGTAGCGAGAGTTGATGGAGAAAACAAAAACACAAATTATTCACTATATTTTCCTAAGTGTTTGTTTGATTAGATATTTTGTCGTACTAATTAACTTAAATAAGTACCATCGTCATATCTAAACTTGAACTCAACCCCGTCTACGTTCATACGTAAATGCTAGTTGCAGTCCGTGACTGAAACATATTTGTGAGAAATACTTTCAATTAACACATTTTGATGTTTATGTCATAAAATATCACATCAGAAGAAAAATGACTATTAAAACACACTTTGATTATTTTTAAATGTATTGCACTAATGAGTTTGGGTTCATAAATCATTAATTTTAGTTTAAATTTTTGAATTTAAGGTTTAAGTTTACAAAATTGAGAAAAAAAGAACGAGAAATAAATGTAAAATTGTTTTTTTTTTCTCTTAAGTGAATGTTATTTTGTCATTTTCACTCTGACATATTATTTTATGACAAAAATATAAAGAGAAATACCCTATAATGAACCACTTTGAAGTTTTTATGACCAAAATG
>OVBB01002512.1:0-11257 GCA_900406415.1 Isatis lusitanica | reverse complement strand
CAGAGATTTCAATTAGCATCATGTAGCCAGCACCACCGACACATTCTCTGTCCAAGACTATTTTTACACGACCTCAAAGGTTTTTCCATATTTGATACGAATGTCATCATCCAAAAGGTTGTACATTTGATGAGTACAAGACTCGAAGAGAAACTACATATGTATCTTTTGTTCAAAAGGCTGTTGTAAACTATACATCTGTATATAAAAGCATATATTAAACTGTAGGAAACATTTATTTTTTGGCAAAGTAGGATCACGCAGTCAATGATGTATTCTTCTTAGATCTCACATGAATCAGACCGACCAAACATTGCGTACCGGTTGTCTGCAACGTTTTCATACAGATAATCCCTCACAAACCTGCAAAATTTCAAAAGCAAATTGGTTAATAAGATCACTCACACGAAGGCGTTTCGTTAAAACTTGTAAATCGAGAACTTACAGAGGTCATGTATAGTATATAATATTTACGTACTTTGAAATCTTTGTTAATGGTAATCATGTTTTTTTCTTCGTATGCAGTTAGAGATTGACCAATCCAATTATGAACACAATGTGTCTGTGGATGGTTACTACGATGACAAGACCGGTGTGATGCAAGCTCTTCAATTCAAAACAAACCTGAAGACTTTTGACTTGATTACTACTAAGTTCTCACTAGGAGTCGATGGCAAGATTATCATTGGCTTCCATGGGTTTGCTGGAAGATTTCTAAACTCCCTCGGAGCATATTTAAAGCAGGCTCCTCCTATTAAATCGGAACTCGTAGGTGGTTTATATGGTGGCGTATATTGGGATGATGGTCCCAATTATGACGGTGTAAGAAAGGTGTACGTTACTTATACTTACACTCTTATAAGGAGTATAAGCACTGACTATGACAAAGACGGCCGAGTGGTAACATCTTATCACGGGAGCAAAGATGGAGAGACAAAGGAGGTCCAAAGTTTCTTGATGTTCTTCTTCCTTATATATCTATATATCTTCTTAAATTGCTATAACATAAAATTTAGGGATTTATTTTTTTGAGAAAATTAATACTTTACGAAAAAAGTTTAGTGCCAATAACATTTTTGAGTTGTAGTTAGGGTGGTGACACTTTTTTTTCTATTTATATATCGTGAACGTATACCAAAAAACTAATATATATCCGTCGATATTTGGGTAAACATATAGGCCATCTTCCCCAAAATAAAATGTTTTTCTTTTTTGAAACTAGGTTTTTCAAAATAAAATGTTAGTCCTTTTAACACTTTGGGTTGTTTAGCTTGCAAAGTTCTTTATATTTCAGAGGTTAGCAAAGTTTAAACCAGTTAGTACGGCTGGCTCTTGCCATGCATATTGGATAGGATCGATTAATATCTTTTTTTATTTTTGAATAAAAGGATCGATTAATATCTGTTTGGCTTTAATTACTATTTTTTTATTTTATGCAAACTTAATTAGTCTCAAACCTTTTGACTTGAATAATTTGTGTATAGATTAATTAGAGTTCAGTTTGTTTGTGAGATTTCTGAGTGTTTGTTTTGTATGTATTGCAGTTCGCGATAGACTATCCAAATGAATATTTGACATCAGTTGAGGGAACCTACAACACAATCCCCGATGATGGCGTTTTGGTTGTTAGGTCATTGATCTTCAAAACATCAAAAGGGAGAATGTCTCCCACGTATGGATTTGTGTCTGGTACCCAATTCGTGTTGGAGAGGCAAGGTAGTGTTATTGTTGGGTTTCATGGACGTGATGGTGGTGCTTTCGATGCTATCGGAGTTTATTTCTCACCAATTAATATTGCTTCGTAATTCAGAATTATGAATCCTTAGGGTTCTTATGGAAAAGCAAGCTGCTAGTCACGAGTTTGAATAGTTTGACCATGTTGCTTTAGTGCTTTCTCGTATCTTTTACCTACTTTATTGTACGTATTTTATGCCTCAAATGTTGCTTTGGTTATTTGGTGTTCTTTTTCCATCCTGCAAATCTCATATAATAAAACAACGTTTAATTACTTAAGCCTATTTCAATACTATTGTCATATTTAAAGAAAACTGATCATACGATTTCAAAATGTTAAAACAATTTGAATTAAGTTGCAAACAAATACTTGATCTATGTTTTTTGAAGCGTTTTGATGCAAACAAACAAAGGAGAGCTCAGACATCCGTTCTCCACGTCCAAGGATCTTGTAAACACTTAAAGGTAGAGAAAAACTCTGATATGTGGACGAAGCTTTCAGATACAACCCCAAATCAATATGTGGATATCTAACTTGACACCAACCAATACTCGAGAGAAAAGTTATTTTCCCTTTTTAGAAAGTAATGTGCTTTTTTTTTTCTTTTTTTTTTGAAGAATGTTAAAATTATTCAAACAAAAAAAAAATCGTGTTTTACAGTTCCTGCATCTATTCTTTATAAACCAGAAAGCATAATTGTTTTTGATGAAATAGCAGAGAATAGAGAAGAAACCCAAATAAGGTAGCCTTATCTTGTCTCAAACCATCTTTCCATTGCATCTTCAAGGCCTTGTCTGCCCAAAAGCCTAAGAGCATATACATCTGTGAGTCTTTGGCTCGATCTCCCAAAAAAAAGTTTAAAATTTTTTTTTTTTTTTTTTAAGACAGGACCCACATTTTTTGCAATTAAAAGAAAAAAGAAAAAATAAGAAGCCAATCATGATGCACCACATCATCTGTACAGTTACGAACTCGGTTACTACAAGTTCATAAATAAGAACTTATGCAGCCTAAACTCGTCACTGCTCAAATGGGGTCCATATTTTTTAATGCATATGCTCTAATAGAAAGAATGTGATTACGAATCAATTTGTCAATGTTGCGGACCATACGTTCCATTGGGAGAGCAGTCTCTCCGTGTCTTCTTCCATTGCACTCTGTCTAGACATTGAAAACTGTGGCCTGGAGCGTATAACGGAAGAGGAAAAGGGTTGTCTAGTCCAGAGTATTGCCTTGTGCAAGATCTACTAGCTGCCCCCAATTCCCTGTGAAGGCTGAGCCTAGTAACCGCAGTACAAGTCGTTGCCAGACCTCTCCCGAGTAAGGACATGTGAAGAAAATATGATCCCGTGTCTCAAGCTAAGTGTTGCAGAAGATACATGAATCAACTGCATTCACATTCCAGGTTAACATACGGTCACCTGTAGCTAGCCTGTTGCGGATCGCCAACCACATGGTAAAAGTAATGTGCTTTTTACTTTGTATATAGACCGGATAATAGCCTAATTTCCAATTTTCCATACAAAAATCTTATATTCAGATTAATCGCTCAATTTTCCTACCGTCTAAATCAATTAAAATTACTTCGAATCAATCCTTTGTGTGAACAATCGAATGTTACATTGTAAAGGAAAAAAAGAAATTAATAACGTGACTTCTTTTAGAAAAGAAAAAACCTGTATTGATCGACAAAACCAAAATGAAAAACAACGTGTATGTGTACATGCAAAATTCAACGTGTTACGTGCTATCCATGCTGCTGTCCATCTTTCTTCAGATTTCTTATCGGCTTTTCAAGGACACGTTGACTAGCTGGGCTCCACCATTTAACAAGTATGATCTTTGTCATTCCTTTTTTGTTTTGTTCGGTGACAGAAATTCATGGTTAGTTGCTTTTCTTTCATTTGTTACTCGGATTTTTACTAGTTTGGTATACCACGTGGAGGACATTTTAGTCACGTTCATAATATTTTTACTACTGCCACTATCACGAGAATATATAGAATGTGCATTTGGGAACCTTTCACTTTCACATTAATTATCAAAATTTGTTAAAACAATAAAAGTTTGTAGTAAATCATGGTTTTTTTTTTTTTTTCTTTTTTTTTCAAAAAAAAAGTTTGTAGTAAATCATGAAAACGACAGAAAGTAAACTTTATATAAGGACTGTTAAAAAAATTAGATGCTAGAAAAACATCGTCAATATATAGGGAGTAGCACTTCCCTCAGATCAAAAATAATATCATTCTCACTCAGATCGAGCTCTTCTCCAGCATAATTAAGGTCTTTCCCCTCTATCTCTCAATTTGCTTCATTTTTCCCACGTTTATGTAATGAAGTTTTTGTGTTGATATTCTCTATTGTTAACGTATAATTTCGTCCTTGTTTATTATAATAGTTAACATATAATTTTGTCCTTGTTTTGAAACTCCCATGTTTGCAATTGCATGTTGCCTGGTGGTTGAAACTTTCAGGTTGTCTGTAAAGTTAGGAGAAGAAATGATGTACGAGAAGGTGGGAGCAGTTGGTGATCTGCACCTTGGAAAAGCATTCGACGATGGAGTTTTTGACGGTGTGAGGAAAATAATTGTGGGAGGAGACCCTCTTGGCTGTGTATCATATATCAAAATCGAATACGAAAAGGACGGGAAATTTGAAACCCGTGAACATGGAACGATTCGTGGGGCACTAATGGAGGTGACTTAAAACATCATGAATTCGATATTCTTGAACCGGTTCATATAAGATTGTCTCGTCGATACTTTTTTGTTGTTTCTAATGGAAAATGAATTCCAGTTTGCAGTGGAGTATCCGAATGAATATATCACTTCCGTTGGTGGCAGCTACGATCTTGTTCCAATATACTATAAGTCAGTGCTGATTAAATCTCTAATCTTCAAAACCTCTTATAGAAGAACTTCTCCGGTACTCGGTGACGCAAGTGGGAGAAAATTCATGTTTGAGGGTAAAACTGGAGGAAGGCTTCTTGGATTCCATGGACGCTCTGGTCAAGCTCTTGATGCCATTGGAGCTTACTTCTTCGCTGTAAATCCTCCTCTTAAGCACTTTAACCGTGAAGGTGGGAATGGAGGGAGTGCTTGGGACGATGGTGCTTACGATGGTGTTAGAAGAATAGTAGTTGGACGAGGTGGTAGGTTTGTGGGTTTTGTTAGGTTTCAGTATGCTAAAGGCGAAAGAATGATATCACATGCTCATGGGAAAAATCAAGGGGGTTTGCAAGA
Organism: Isatis lusitanica; assembly: GCA_900406415.1. NCBI lineage: Eukaryota > Viridiplantae > Streptophyta > Magnoliopsida > Brassicales > Brassicaceae > Isatis > Isatis lusitanica. Next base: position 6,280 of record OVBB01002512.1, on the reverse strand, counting down.
GGTACTGCTGATACAAATTTTATGTTTAGTTTCGTATTTAAAATACTCTGAAAAAAATAAAATTATAAACTTTGGTTGCAGTTTGAGGTAAATCATCCTCATGAACATATTACAGTAGTGGAAGGAACCATCGATGGCTACCTTACATCGCTTAAGTTTAAAACATCAAATGGAAGAACCTCCCCCGTTTTTGGAAATGTGGTTGGTAGGAAATTTGTGTTCGAGGCAAAAGATTTCAAGCTTGTCGGATTTTGTGGTCGATCCGCTGATGTTATTGATGCTCTTGGTGCACATTTTGCTCCTCTTCCACCTTCACCTCCAGGCCCAGCCCCAGCACCAGCACCAGCCCCAGCACCAGCTCCAGCTCCAGCTCCAGCTCCAGCTCCCGCTACCACAAAGATAGGACCGATCGGTGGTATCAAGGGGAACATATTTGACGATGGTGTTTTCGATGGTGTGCAGAAAATAACTGTGGGGAAAGACGTATACAGCGTAACTTATATCAAGATCGAATATGTAAAGGATGGAAAAGTCGAAATCCGTGAACATGGGACGAATCACGGGGAGCTACAAGAGGTTATAAAAATGCGTGACTTTTGTTAGTATTCAAATTGAATTATACCATAGAAGCTAATAATTAATTTGTTTCTAATGGAAAATGTGAAATACAGTTTTCTGTGGATTATCCGAATGATTATATCATAGCTGTTGGTGGAAGCTACAATCATATCTTCAACTATGATACAACGCTTATCACATCGCTATACTTCACAACTTCCAGAGGATTTACTTCTCCAATGTTCGGTGAGATGAAGGGAACAGAATTTGAGCTCAAAGGTGAAAATGGAGGAAAACTACTTGGATTCCATGGACGTGGTGGTCATGCTATTGATGCTATTGGGGCTTTCTTTGAGACAGATCCTGGTAGACCCCTAAAGTTGTCCGAAAAGATGGGACCTGTTGGTGGTAGCAAGGGAAACACATTCGACGATGGTGTATTTGATGGTGTGAAGAAAGTAACTGTCGGCAAAGACATATACAGTATTACTTATATCAAGATTGAATACGCAAATGGCGGAAAATTTGAAACTCGTGAACACGGGACGGAACGTGGTGAAATAATAGAGGTGACGTTAAATGAAAATTCGTGACTTTTTGTTATTATTCAGATTCATTTGGTTCTTGTCAAACCCTAACAAGCTAATAAATTTTTTTGTTGTTGGAGAATGGCATCCAGTTTTCGGTGGATTATCCGAATGAGAATATCGTAGTTGTTGGTGGAAGCTACAATCATATTTTCAACTACGATACAACGCTTATCACATCGCTCTACTTCACAACTTCCAGAGGATTTACCTCTCCATTATTCGGTGAGATGAAGGGAACAGAATTCAAACTCGAAAGTGAAAATGAGGGAAAGCTTATTGGACTCCATGGACGTGGTGGTCATGCTATTGATGCCATTGGGGCTCACTTCGAAAGCCGTTCTGGCATTTGAAGGGGATTATAAGGAGGAAAGTAACAAGATCGTTGGGTTGCATGGAAAAGCTGGTGATGTGGTTCATCAGATTGGAGTCCATGTCTTTAGTTTCCTTTTTTTCTCTTTTATTCAGTGAAATAATGTCACTCGAAGTCTTAGTAAGCTTTTCAGCTTATGTTTGTGTGTGTTTCAATTTCAATGGCTGTATGCGATCATGTGATTTTCTCTGCGTTGATGGTGTGTTGTCACTTGTCAATTTTAATAAAGGGTGTTCTTTTCAATCTCTTTTTAGATTTTGATTTCAGTGTTTATTCTTACAAGTGAAAATACTTAAATTTTATAATAAAAAAAAATATGAGTTACTTCTAGTTATTTCACTAAAACTTTTCCTATAAACACAAACCAACAAATGCAAGGAAATCATTCTGGGGGTGTATTCAATCTTGTATTTGAAGAAATTTGAGATGATTTGAGTTTTGAGATGATTTTGGGTGAATTAGAGAAGTTGAAATGATTTTAATCAAAAAACTCTACAATCCCATCTAAAACCATGAAATTTGGATTCTAATATTTTTAACTAAGCAATTGCACCAAAACACTTTCAAATCCCAGCAAATCTCTTGAAATTCATAACTTAAAATATTTTCAATAACAGTGGATTTGATAGTACATTTTAAAATCACAAGTTCAATAATACTGGATTTTCAAATGATTTTTAAAATTCATATTTGAATAACAGTAGATTTATGATTTTAAAACAAATCACTTCAAATCACTTGATTTTTGCGATTTTTTTTTCAAGTCTGGATTTGGCGTTTACGTTTACATATAATATAACAAAAAAATTTGTTAGAGCATGTGCAACCTAGATATCTGATGGTTTTTGATAGGTTCTGGTTGAACATGTTCTTATTTTAAATCAACTCGTGAATTCTTGTTATTCCAAACTTTTGTGACCGAATCTACAGAGACTTATCAAACAATTTTTTTTATTTTTTCCTAAACATTTGGGACTAAAAAGAAAAAATTAAGTTTTTACTACGTGAGGCATAACGAACAGAAGAGAAAAAGAAGACGCACCAGCAGGATAGTATCTCCATCATTGATTTCATTACTCAACGAAAGGCACTCACCGCCCAAATGAAGTTGAACAAAGAAGCAGACAATATAATGCTTCTAGATTTCCTGAGAATGCTTGCTGTGAGAATACTTCCTTGAGAGAGTGCTCAAAGCAAAGAATGCAGTTTTGAAAGAAGAAAATGCTTCTTTTTTTTATGACCAATGAGCCTTCAGGAGGTGATGGTAGAATTGTTATTGATCCTTGTTCTAGATTTCGATCACGCATCCCTCGGATGCAAGCACTAGGTAGCATCCCAATACCTACAGCCTACAGGTAATGAATCAACGTTGAAGCATCTGGTACACCTGAGCATGCCACTCAAATAAGGACTCATCTTTATATGTTAGGGATGTTGTTGTGGACAGATCCGACCCGTTTATGTCTGTATCCATTTATGTCCGTCCGGTCAAGATGTTGTCCATTTATATTCGTTTAAAAGTGTTGTTGTTTATGTCCGTGTCCGTTTATTTACGTTTATCCGGTTATGTTCATTTATGTCCGTTTTCTTTTTGAATAAAAAAGTTTAACGGGCTAAACGGATTGTCCATCTCATTATGTCAAAGTACATTTATTAAACGGATATAAACAGATTTGTCAATTTTATCTTTTAAATTTTATAGCGGACATAGACATTTAACGGACTTAAAATTTTGGTAAAGCCCATTTATGTCTAATTAAAATCCATCCATCAGAACATCCCTATTTACATCAGATGCTCACAAAAGCGTCTGAAAACCATGGAAGCTTACATTGCATGAATTTCCGGTGGCTACTCCAATTACAAAGAGTACTCTTAATTTTTTATGTGAATACTCCATTCAAGGATGAAAATGCGCTTGTGGAGATGCCAAACAAATTTAAATTCCCTTCAATTAAGATGTATGATATATAAGGACGACCGACTCAGATAATCATGTAGGACAATAGAAGCAGCATATGTTTACTACTGCAACCGCCAGATAGCAACCGTGTGCAAGGCTTTAAGCCTTACAGGACCAGCCCTAGCTCTAGTGGTTCACATGCTACAATAAACTCTTTCGGTTCACTAACAAATCGTTTTAAAAAAAAATTTGCCAGCATTAACATAAATTGTGAAAGGACCCACTGACGATTTTTACGAGGTGTTACAGTAAAAGAGGATGACTCTTTGCATAATCACTTCAGATGCTTCAACCAGGAGAACCAATCTTAGCATTCAAAAAGGAATTAGTAGACGGTGACTTGTACTAAGAGTTGAGAAATTATCAGACGTGCTGCACCATTGAAGATGTGCTTTCTAGCTAGAGAAGGGTAATAGAAAGACTTTGCATATCGCTATAAACACTATTCGCGATCAGATTCACATGTGGAGAGGACTGAGCCAACTACTAGAAATAACAAAACATACCAAAGATCGCGCAATGAAAGTACTTAGCAAGTTAGCATCAGGATCAATAATATGGAAGCTGTTAAATCCGCTAATGATGCATATTAGAGGTACGATCACATGCACCATCATCATTATCACGAGAGATTCAAAAGAGCATTCAACCGCAAGGTAGAAAAAAACGAACAAAAAACAACTTAATAATTGGAATACTCAACATCTAAAGGTCTACTATTTCTAATTTGGTTTGATTTTTCAAACCAAAAATTATTATTGTTTTTTTATATTTTCCGAAGATCCAAGAGATGTTATTGCTTTTCTTTACCTTTTAATATTTTAATTGTTTGATACACCGCATGTCTATGAACATGCGAAAACGCTTTTAGAATTATTGATCAAGACAAATTCCATAAAATCTTACGATTACTATCGCTGCAAAAAATATTAAATTCATAGGAAGAATATTTGTTATTGCTAGATAAACCAGAAAGACAGTGACAAGAGAATATGTAGGTGTTGTTTCTTTTATTACAGTATGTGTTTGGTAACCGAAAAATGTATTTTTAAAGTTTTTTAACCACTTCCACTTGGGGTCGTAGAGCATTTCTCTCACGTTTATATCATTTGTAACCGCTTTCTTTTGGTTTTCTTTTTTTCTTATCGTTTAAATCATACTAGTTCTTATGTAGGGCCCTATATTCTGTAACCTCGTCCGTGTTTATGACATAAAGTCATTTTTTTCATGCTATAGGTTCTGTTCTCTTCACCCTTTTTTTTTTTGTTCATTTGGTATTGAATATAATCAATTAAATGCGTACGATGATTTTGATCAAAGCCTTACAAAAATTACAAATGCAACCCCTTCTAAAAAATAATTTGAGAGTAGTTGTAGTCACTGGTAGATTTGTCAATCTGAAAATAAGATAATATAGTTCAAGATCGTTAATGCCACTTGAGGAGAGTGATCACTGAACCAAATTTGCAGAAGTTCTAATGCTAGAGCCGGTTGCAGCGATGATAACTCAACCGGTCATCTTTGTGATTAAACGTTACCTAAATGGAAAAAATAAAACAAAAACGTGACTTTTTGCAACTTTTTGCACACACAATTTTTTTTGACTGGGATTAGTTATAATACTTGATCCAAGGATCCCTCTTGCATGATCAACCTGTATATACATGCAACATTCACAATATTCTTCAGGTTAGGCCAATAATGTACTCATGCATACAGTGACTGTTCACCTCTCCTCTTACCTTTCTCCGCACTTTTAAATGGATTACGAGCAATCAATAATAATTGCTAATAATTATAAATTTTAATTATTCTGATTCAGAACTTAATTAAATAGAATAAAAAAAATTCTATAATATTTGTTAAAAGCAAAAAAAATATCTTTCTGAATACCGTATTGAAAAAGAAAAAAAAATCCCAGGGAAAACTAAAACTTCATTTCTCTATCTTAAATCAGAAACTTTTCATGTGAACTAAAACAACCTTCAATGAAAACGAAGAAAAAGAGATTTTTGAAAAAGCAAATTAATAATGCCAGGAAAAAAGGAAATATCTGAGATGTGTGGTCGATGGTGTGTAACATAAGATAATTATCTTTTTGTTTTGGGCGTAAATGTGACCCGCGTGAAAAAAGTAAAAACTGAAAAGGAGTGTCAATAAATAGGGAGTGGCACTAATCATAAATAATCTCATATCACTCTCTCACTCACAGCTCTCCTAAACCCAACCTTCAAGTGCAGGTCTCTCTCTCTCTTTCTCTCTGTTATTACAAGTTTCCTCATGATTTTCATGTTTTTAAGTATGTAAGTACAATTATTTCGAAGACTCAAAGGAGAATTGCATTGTCCTGTAAAACCATTTCCAATAATGGAGCCGTAAAAAGAATACCAAGGGCATTAACTTCCTTTTTTTCGTGATAAGTAAAAAACAGAGTTTGGGTTTCTTCTGTACTTCTTTACCAAGTCATCCTGTTCGTTGTTTCTTGTTTCTGAAAATTTAACTTTTCAGGTTTTCGGTGAAGTTAGAAGATGGGAACAATGTCTGAAAAACTGGGACCGATGGGTGGTAACATGGGCGGAACATTTGATGATGGTGTTTTCGATGGTGTGAAGAAAATAATCGTGGGAAAAGACTTCAACTGTGTTTCTTACATCAAGATTGAGTACGAAAAGGACGGAAAATTTGAAACCCGTGAACACGGAACAAGTCGAGGAGAACATAAAGAGGTAAAGAATCCTGACTTTGTTATACTTAAAGCTGTTCTTATCAAACCATTCTTGCCTTTTAAATTAGTTGTTT
>OVBB01002508.1:0-11264 GCA_900406415.1 Isatis lusitanica | reverse complement strand
AAAGAAAAAAGGTTCGGGAGTGATTATCATCACTAGTAAACATGTTTAATATATTCTATGATGGTGTGGTTCATAATAGTATCGAATGCCAAATTTGTCTTTAGATTGATCAAGGATATCGGATAAGAAATAAGTTTGTCATCTAGCGAGAAGCCAAAAACAGTAGAGGCTTAAATAGGTCGCGAAAAGGCAAGTGGAAAGTTAGAAAAATTTCGGTCATTACACTTCTAATTGTATTTCTGTTCCGGAAAATGACATATTATTCAATGAGAAAGACGATTATATTATCTCGATAAACAATCCAAATATATTTTAAAACATATCATGTTGATTACCCGTTTTTTGTCGCAGTGTCTAGAGGTTTGGACATGATTTATATATATATATATATATCAGTAGCATTTAGTCAGGGGAAGCAAGTGAACGAAAAATAAAATATTAATAGAATAATTTCTCTTAATCAAAAACTATATTTAAAAATTTAATAAGCCTTCTAANTAATTGTTTTAATATGAAGAAGATTTTCATGAAAACATAATTGTTTTACATTTACTTTCATCACCAGTTCTAATTTTAAGATAGTTTTAACTGAATTATTTTTACACAAATAGATGTAAGGATATGTTTATTTACTAAAACGAGAAAATTCTAATCGATAATATTTACATTTTCTATCAATTAATAAAATAGTGTTATATCAATTTTTTTATAAATGTATATTAAATATGATAATATTTATATATAATCATCCGTATACAATTAAACTTGAAGCCACGGAAGATAAGTCTAATTTTTTTAATCAAACAATAAATAAATACACATTGTATCATGAAAAGTAAACATAATTTCTCCTAAATTTCATTTGATTTCTTCAAAAGTATTTTCTATATCCAAGTATTTATTTCTTTCAGAAAATATATATTTCTCCAAATATATTACATTCGGAAATCTTTCAGAAAATTTTAAGAAGATAAGCTATTTTGTTCTTTGCTGCAGTTAGCTAGAGATTGTTTGTAGAGGACAACATTGGCCCTTTCTATTTTTGTTCCTTCTTTTGTCCGAGCCAAAAACACTCCTCTTTATGTCTAATATAATTTCAATCAATCAACACTAATTTGACCACAATCGCAGGAAAACAAAAACAAAAAGGTAACGTGTGGTGGCAAAATAAAATAAATATATACATATATATATATATATATATATATATGTTTATATAACTTACTTTAACATATTTGCTTTTAAAGTTATTTAGAAATTTTATTTTGTCAATAATTGAAGAAAATGAGGAAGCGTGTCATCAAGAAATTAATTGTTTGATGTACTTAGACAAATTCAACATTTGTCCAATGACCAAGGAAATAACCAAATCAACAAAAAAACAAAGACAAAATAATTAGGAAAAAAAAAACAATCTGTCTCTTTCTTTCGTTTGCATTGTTTGTCTAACCGTATAAGGTCATAATCACATTTTATCACCTGTGAACATTAATCGCTCTCTTAAATGCGTTTTAGAAAAAAAAACTAAAATATTGAACTTCAAGATATGAAAGACAAAATGTATCATAATACCTCCACTTCAATTTGAATTATGTATAGTTTGACAACCCATCATGTGTGTATATCTTATCTTGCATAAATCAAATAACAAATAATATATTTTTCTTACAAAAGAAGGAAATGGCGGGACCTCCATAATTTTTCTAGAGGTTTGGTTTGTTCGTATTGTATTAATCGAATAAACTAGTCGAATAACCAATACGAAGGCACCAAAACAAGAGATTTAACATAGGTTATATTTTGCCTCCTCTTGATCTCGACTCTTCCACTATAAATAAAGTCCCCAACTCTTCCATTATCCTCCACCGCAAAACAATATACACACCGCATTAGAAAAATACACAAACTAAGCATCTATCAAGAACACGATGCCTACAATGTTAACAGATGTCTTTAGAGGCCATCCCATTCACCTCCTTCACTCTCACCAACCTGACTTCACATCCCTCCGCGAGCTCCCGGATTCTTACACGTGGACCCCCAAAGACGATCCCCTCTTGGACGCCGCTCCTTCCCCTCCAGCCGCCGGTGAAAACATCCCACTCATTGACCTGAACCACCCCGACGCGGCCAGCCAAATCGGCCGTGCATGTAGAACGTGGGGTGCGTTCCAGATCGCAAACCACGGCGTGCCTTTGGAACTTCTCCAAGGCATGGAGTTTCTCACCGGTAGTCTTTTTCAGCTACCTGTCCAACGCAAGCTTAAGGCGGCTCGGTCGGAGACAGGTTTCTCTGGCTACGGCGTCGCTCGTATCTCATCTTTCTTCAGTAAGCAAATGTGGTCCGAAGGTTTCACCATCACCGGTTCCCCTCTCAACGATTTCCGTAAACTTTGGCCCCAACTTCACCTTAACTACTGGTATAAACACTCGACCTTGTTTATATTTATCGTTATGGTATAATTATATCATGTACTATACATACTACGTATTAGTTGGGTAATAACAGGGAAGCATGAATAACAGAAGCAACCGAAAATTTGCCATGTCATTAAAGTTTAGTGGAGTTAAGAGTAAGAGTTAAGACGAGCATATAATGAAAATCTAGCATAGTGGACCCACCTCAAGATTTGAAGATATATTTTGTTTTAATCGTATCGGAGAAAACAAAAAATCCCAACTTGCTTTTCGTTTGTTTTCCTATTTATTCAAAGGTCGTACAAATTATATATGTATGTATATGCAAATTGTGTATAAACNCCTCAAGATTTGAAGATATATTTTGTTTTAATCGTATCGGAGAAAACAAAAATCCCAACTTGCTTTTCGTTTGTTTTCCTATTTATTCAAAGGTCGTACAAATTATATACGTATGTATATGCAAATTGTGTATAAACCTAATCTGTACTAATTAATGAATAAAATTCGTTTTTTTTTTCAAATTAACAGCGACATCGTTGAAGAGTACGAGGAACAAATGCAAAAGTTGGCATCGAAGTTAATGTGGTTATCACTAAACTCACTTGGCGTCACCGAAGAAGACATTAAATGGGCCAATGTCAATCCAGATTCAAACTGGGCCCAATCCGCCCTCCAGCTAAATCACTACCCGGTTTGTCCTGAACCGGACCGGGCTATGGGTCTAGCACCCCATACCGACTCCACACTCTTAACCATTCTCCACCAGAATAATACCGCCGGTCTTCAAGTATTTCGCGATGATCTTGGTTGGGTTACCGTGTCACCGGTTCCAGGCTCGCTCGTTGTCAACATAGGTGATCTTTTCCACATCTTATCAAACGGACTGTTTAAAAGTGTGATTCACCGTGCTCGGGTTAACCAAACCAGATCCCGGTTATCGGTAGCTTTCCTTTGGGGACCACAATCTGATACCAAGATATCACCTGTACCAAAACTGGTTAGTCCTGTTGGATCGCCTCTATACCGATCGGTCACATGGACAGAGTATCTTCAAACAAAAGCAACTCACTTCAATAAAGCTCTTTCAATGATTAGAAATCATAGAGATGAATAACAGTTCAATGATAGTTTGATTAATAAATATGTTGTAAATTATTCCAGTAATACCATGTCTTTAATTAATTGTTTATGAATGTGGGAAAAAATACTCCTTAGACCTATAAATAATATTTTTTTTAAAAATAACTTTTTCACTCATATTTAGAAATTATATTAATATTTGACTATAAACTTATTATTTTGTAGTTAATATTTTATTAAACTTTAACTAATAATATTCTAATAAATTCATTTGTAAGTTATAATTTATCATTAATAAAAAATAAAAAATGCAAAATTTTAAATTACTAATTTTGTAAAAGAAATATCTCATAAAATAGAGAGAGTAAAATAAAAAAGACATTTCTAGAATCATCTCATTATTCAATGAAATCTTGTTTAATTTTTTTTTTTTTTTTGCAACAATAGGTTGAGGGTCCCAAAAAATTTCATGATTGAAACACTAAAAAAACTATTTTATACTAGCATTAAAGACAAACAACACGGAGTTATTTTCAGTTCATCTTGTTTGATTGCTATTTGTCAGATTGTCTGAAAATATAATGACAGNTCAATGATAGTTTGATTAATAAATATGTTGTAAATTATTCCAGTAATACCATTGCTTATCCTTAATTAATTGTTTATGAATGCGGGAAAAAATACTCCTTAGACCTATAAATAATATATTCTTTTAAAATAACTTTATAACTCATATTTAGAAATTATATTAATATCTGACTATAAACTTATTATTTTGTAGTTAATATTTTATTAAACTTTAACTAATAATATTCTAATAAATTCATTTTTAAGTTTATAATTTATCATTAATAAAAATGAAAATTTTAAAATTGCTAATTTTGTAAAAGAAATATCTCTATAAAATAGANACATTTCTAGAATCATCTCATTATTCAATGAAATCTTGTTTAATTTTTTTTTTTTTTTTGCAACAATAGGTTGAGGGTCCCAAAAAATTTCATGATTGAAACACTAAAAAAACTATTTTATACTAGCATTAAAGACAAACAACACGGAGTTATTTTCAGTTCATCTTGTTTGATTGCTATTTGTCAGATTGTCTGAAAATATAATGACAGAGCACATCTAAGATGAGTCTATGTCTACTCTAAAAAGAATACGAAAATGACTAAAACATATACATTATATTATCTTATCTTAATTCTACATAAGCAATATCTTCTGTCTCGATGTGTGCAGCAGAATATGGCCCATGTTTATGGAAAATTTGTGTTGAATTGTGATTGATTGGAAAATAAACCAAACTATTTGGTATAACGGAGGAGACTTGTGATGGAGATTTTTTTTTGTTTTCCACAACCAAAAGTAGAAGAAAAGAAAAAGTTAGACATGATTGAAAATAACTATGATTAGTAAAGGCTCATGATAGTATAAACAAGGCCCATCTTTTCACTTTAGTTGTTTGCAGAAGGATTATTATATTACACACTGTAGTTTTAGATCACTGATATCTTGATTTCAAGGAACCAAAGAAGTCCAAAATGGCAAAAAAATCACACTATTAGTTTTAAAGACATAATAAAGCAGATATAACAAGATCACGAAAGGGACATATATTTTGGTTGAAACTAAAAAAGTCNATCACTGATATCTTGATTTCAAGGAACCAAAGAAGTCCAAAATGGCAAAAAATCACACTATTAGTTTTAAAGACATAATAAAGCAGATATAACAAGATAACGAAAGGGATATATATTTTGGTTGAAACTAAAAAAATCGGGTTTGTGTATGACTGTAATCATAATTCATACGCTTGTTGGATACCACAATAGGCCTTGATCATGGTACGGTGAGCCTTGAGATGAACCTCCAGTGTTTCATAGAAAGAGAGAAGTCCGTCATGGTGAAAGGGCTTGTACGCCAAAGGATGGTCCTGGTCTACCATCTCCTCTGGTGTTGATATCGTCCCTTCTTGGAACGAGAAGAAACCAAATGAATACCTTACTTCTGCACTGTCCATCTCCACCTTGTGGTAACACGCCTTGATCCTGTCGTTGCTCCACGCCTGATAATTTATTTGGCGCACATGATCAATTTGACAGCATTATAAAACTTGAGTTGGCTGAATTTGACTTATACCATGATGGCGTCGCCTGCTATAACAGCAAACCTGGTTGGTGAAGGGATAAATGGATACCACACATCCTCTTTCTCTGATTTCAATNCCTTGTGGTAACACGCCTTGATCCTGTCGTTGCTCCACGCCTGATAATTTATTTGGCGCACATGATCATTTTGACAGCATTATAAAACTTGAATTGGCTGATACATAATTTGGCTTATACCATTATGGCGTCTCCTGCTATAACAGCAAACCTGGTTGGTGAAGGGATAAATGGATACCACACATCCTCTTTCTCTGATTTCAACATGAGTCCGGTGATGTGGTTCTGATGGAGGATGGAGATGAAGCTCTTGTCCGTATGAGAAATGAATCTCTTGTTGGGCTCTCCATTAGGGAGTCTTCTGTATTTCAGAAACCGAAGAAGGTACCGTGATCCTCTAATGTGTTTCTCTGTGCACCTCTCTATGTTATAGCTCTCGAAGATCATCCTTATCACCAGTTGCTCCAGTTCCGCTTGCATTTTCGCATATGCGTGAACAGTTTCACTATAACAACATCGTTACCACATAGTAATAATAGTCACAAAGACTTTTGATAAATGGTTTGATAAATATGTAATACCAGAAACGGTCATTGTCATGTTGATCAGGCCACATGAGACGGGAGAATCGGCGGCACTGTTGGATATCGTTGACTTGGTCAATGCCGAGACCTTCATGAACGAGCTGATCATCGGAGATCATGGTGACGTAGCCGTGTCCAGCTTTGTGGTTCTCGTTCTTTACCTTAACTTCGGGAGGGAGATCGAGTAGTTCCTTGGCAGCCTCTAGAATCGACTGGTGGAGTTCTGTTGGAAAGCTGTTGTACTCGGCCACGAACCATCCATGGTGTTCCATGGCTTCGCGGACGCTGTTTCTCGTCGAGTTCCAGAGCTCTGTGCCCGGTTTCAGGTTCTTGTCGGAGAGGTTGATGATCGGGAGCTCATGAGTTTCATTCCCACCCATTTAACTATCCTGCGCAATCATAGTTATGCCAAAAATAATTAAAAGAAGTATACTTAAATAAAAAATGATGTGTTGTTCAAAACATATGATCCAATCTTTCTATGATCCAAGAAAATAAACTAAAATTTATCTGTACATACTCACTATTTCTAAGTAATACTTCTTCGTAACTCTTTTAATTATCGAGTTTGGGAGATACACTTGTTTGCCTTGGTACGAAGGTCATGTGTTTATACTCATATTGAAATATGCTTCAACGTCGGTTTGTATAGATGCTTTCAGATGGCATTTTGTCTGAACCAAATATTTAATCTATATATCTGTGGTCCAGCATCCGAATCGATTTTTAAACTACTCTAGACACGTATTGGCGGGTCTTGAACACTATTGGGCTACCATGGCCCAAAAGCCTTACTCAATGTAATTCACTGAAGCCCATTCTGAAACCGAGTGGGGGTATTATTGGACGTAACACATTTCCCAATTTCCTTCTCAACTGTACGATGTACCTTTGACTTTCTTAAGCCGCCGACGTTGACCAACTTTTCTCCCTCTCACTTATTGTTTGGTTCCTCTTGGTTGAATTTTGGTTACAGATAAGAATAAATGAATAATAAACAATAATAACATCGACGGACTCTACGCTTTCCCTTTCCTCAAATATATTCACACTTCTTGTCTCACCGGAAAACTGAAACGGATGTGGTGGCGATGGCGGCGGAGACAGTGGTCAGCCCCTGCAGTCCTCCTCCTCCTCTTCATCGTTGCTCCTCTCCTCCCATCCTCTTCCGCCATTGATTTCCTCTACAACTCATTCAGCTCTGCAGCAAACAGAAGTGACCTCATCCTCATCGAAGATTCCCTCGTAGACTCCACCGTGATCCGCCTCATCAACGAGTCCAATCAATACTCGTTGGGCCGGGTTTTCTACCCACAGAAGCTATCAATTATACCCGATCCAACGCGAAACCCGACCCGACTCTCCTCTTTCTCCACTTCCTTCGTCTTCTCCATTCTCCCCGACATATCCACCAGCCCTGGCTTCGGCCTCTGCTTCGTCCTCTCCAATTCCACCTCCCCTCCCGGCGCTATCGCCAGCCAAAACTTCGGTCTCTTCCCCAATGTCCCCGCCCGATTCCCCGCTCCTCTCCTCGCCGTCGAATTCGACACCGGCCAGAACTCTGAAGTCAACGACATGGACGGGAACCACGTAGGAATCGACCTTAACAGCATCTTATCCATCAAATCCGAAACCGCCGCCTACTACGATTCTCTTAACGGAACCTTCGTCCCCTTCAACATGCGTAACGGTCAGAACGTCCACGCTTGGATCGATTTCGACGGCACCAACTTCGAGATCAACGTTTCGGTCGCCCCCGCCGGCGTGCCTCGGCCTCGCCTGCCTACGCTCTCCTTCCGTGATCCTGTCATCGCCAACTACGTCTCCGCCGATATGTACGTNTACGTCGGCTTCTCCGCCTCCAAAACCACTTGGGTTGAAGTTCGGAGAATTTTAGCTTGGAGCTTGAGTGACACCGGAGCTCCTCGAGAGATTAACACGACGGGTTTGCCGGTTTTCTTTCTGGAATCCTCCTCGTCTTCTCTCTCACGGGGAGCAATCGCCGGGATCGTCGTCGGTTGTATTGTCTTCGTATGTCTGCTTGGGCTTGGGGGTTACTTCATCTGGAGGAAACTGATAAGAGAGGAAGAAGAAGATGAGATCGAGGAGTGGGAGTTGGAGTTTTGGCCTCACCGCTTCAGCTACGAAGAACTCGCGGCGGCGACGGAGGTTTTCTCCAACGAGCGGCTTCTTGGATCTGGCGGATTCGGCAAAGTCTACAGAGGGATCCTGCCGAACAACAAGAACGAGATCGCTGTCAAATGCGTGAATCATGATTCCAAGCAAGGGCTGAGAGAGTTCATGGCGGAGATCGAGAGTATGGGTCGGCTTCAGCATAAGAACCTCGTTCAAATGCGGGGATGGTGCCGCCGCAAAAACGAGCTCATGCTCGTCTACGACTACATGCCAAACGGAAGCCTCAACCAATGGATATTTGACAAACCTAAAGAGCCAATGCCGTGGCGCCTCAGGCGGCAAGTGATCAACGACGTCGCCGAAGGGCTTAACTATCTCCACCATGGGTGGGACCAAGTGGTGATCCACCGAGACATCAAATCAAGCAACATCCTTTTGGACTCCGAGATGCGAGGGAGGCTAGGAGACTTCGGTTTGGCAAAGCTGTACGAGCACGGCGGAGCTCCCAACACGACGCGTGTTGTGGGCACGCTCGGGTATCTAGCGCCAGAGCTAGCGTCTGCGGCGGCTCCGACGGAGGCGAGCGACGTGTACAGCTTCGGTGTGGTGGTGCTGGAGGTGGTTTGCGGGAGGAGACCGATAGAGTACGCGGAGGAGGAAGACATGGTGCTTGTGGATTGGGTTAGGGATCTGTACGGCGGGGGAATGGTGGTTGATGCGGCTGACGAGAGGGTGAGGAGAGAGTGTGAGTCGAGAGACGAAGTAGAATTGTTGCTTAAGTTAGGGCTGGCTTGTTGTCACCCTGATCCAGCTAAGCGGCCCAATATGAGAGAGATCGTATCGCTCTTGATAGGCTCGCCACCGGAGGATTTGTTGAGTGGACTCACGCCGGTAGCCGCTGACTCTGCCTCTGCACACGCCTGAGTAGCTTTTTCTTGTTTTTGTTTTGTGTTATGAGGAAGAAGCGTTAAACTTTAATACTGAATGTACAAGATCAATCAAACTCCCAAGTTTATATGTTGATATGTATATATTTAGATGCAATGCCCTTACCCGATTCCCCGCTCAATTTTTTTCCACCAAAATAACCAGACTGTTGTCTTTGTCCATACAACATTTGAAGTAGTTAGATAGATAACTAAAAGTCTAAAACATTTAAAAATATACATTCGGTTAACTAGATGATAAAATATCACTCAACGATAACTAAACAATCCACTTCTATAGTTTATATTCTAGGTTGAACACTTTCGAAGCTTCAAAGATTTTGAATTGGCGACTCTCGCCGGAATCATCCTAGACCACCATAACAAAATTTATACAAAATTTATATTAAAAAAATATCATGACCTCCGCCCTGTTTTTTTGGCTTACACTTTAAATTTGATAGGAACAGAATGTTAGACCAATAAATATGATTCGTAACAACTAACAAATTACCCAAATTTTTAGTTAATGTAATGTCCTACCTATAATTGTTTTCATGAGTTAATCCTATTGCCCCACCAAAGCTATTTTCCGGTTCGTGATGTTCGTTTTGGTTGAAAGTTGAAACAATAGCCGCCCCCGTGATACATGAAACAATTAATACTGAAGAACATAGGACGGTCTCGATAAGATAATCTCATTCTCAATATGGAAACTTCCAAGAATGTAGTTGTGCCATTGGGAGTTTTGAGGAAGTTAACGAAGACCAACTTTCAATTCACCTTCGTTGATTCATTTAGAATCTTCGACTGAGACTATTATTTTCCGAAAATAAATTTAGGTCGTCAATTACACGTTTCTTTTTTCTTTTTCATGTAAAGTCGACTACACGTCCACCAATTAAATTATCTGTTTAGTCAATGCTATCCTGGTTAATCTTAAAAGTTATAACTGGTATTAAAATTGAACACAACTCTATCTTTATAACAAGAAAATCGTGTAACATTATCTTTCAATCTGCAGGTTTAGTTTTTTAAAATCAAAAGAAAGTATACTTTATGAATCTATATATATATATATATATATATTATAAAAAAAAAGATAAAGTAACAAGCGATACAATTCAATTATATAATGGCGGTTTTGGGAACCAGGGGCTGCTAGTGCTATTAACGAGAATCGTCAACGTCTATAAACTCACTATTAGGTCTTTACAATCGTTTGTTTTCTTCACATTACTACTTACATCTGCTGTCACCTTGTTATTTTACATTTAACTCTCTACTCTTTATTCGACACTTGATTTTACCATAAGCCAATCACATTCATGCTAATACAGTAATACTTTCATGTTGATACAGTAATACTATACCTTAGCTACTTCTACTCATTTTCGGGTATATGGTTCCTTTTTAAAAGTGTTAAATGTAGAATGTAATGATGTTTTATACTTTACTTAATCCGAGAAAGAGGCAATCAAATTCGAGAGTTGTAATCAGATTGAGGTTGAAGAGGTATTATCGGATTCGATCTTAGAAACACTCCCAAACAAACAAAGTGCTAGTTTGTAATAAATATCGGATTTATTTACCATTTAGAGAACAAAATATGATTCAATTTTTTTCTATAGTATGTGATAATTAGATTTTCTAAGTAAATTCTAACTACGCGCGAATTTACTATGTTATTCTCAACCATTTGAAACATATAATAATTGATCTTGTGCGTAAAATGGTGTTTGGACCCTGTGTTTATAGATTTTCGTACTCCGATTTAAGTTTTATGGTTAAAGAAAAAGAGAAAAAGAACTGTCCAATATCAGTGATGCATAAAGAATCGATGAATACAAGACATAATTATGTTTCAAACCTTTAGATATTGTTGACAAAAAAAAAACCTTTTAGATATTCAGTTCACACTGTACTATGATTCTTGAGAAAATTTTGACC
>OVBB01002505.1:0-11276 GCA_900406415.1 Isatis lusitanica | reverse complement strand
AGAATTTCTTGTTTCAGCAGATCCATCAGAAGAAAGTTTCTTCAATCGAATCGCCGCCGAGGGATTTGGATGCTATTTGCGATTGGTCGTTAAGACGGGACTTTAATGAATGAAATGTGCGTCTGTCCTGTCTTGATAAGACGAGGATAATTATAGATGACGTAATCATTGTCGTAGGCCCAAATATAAATGGGCTTACATTGATTTCCAATTGGCCCATTTAAATAGCTGGCTTCTTTGTCGATCCTTCTACTTCCAGGGAAGCTCAAAGGAAATTTGAGAAAGGAAGATGACGACGATTCGTAGATTCAGCTGCAACGACCTTCTCCGGTTCACCTCCGTGAATCTAGACCACCTCACTGAAACAGTAATCCATTCTTCCTCTTCACTTCTTCTTCGTAGTCACTAGGGCGATTTTGTTGATTTGTTCAAACTTTATTTCCATGGAACAGTTCAACATGTCCTTCTACATGACCTACTTGGCGAGATGGCCCGACTATTTCCATGTTGCTGAAGGTCCTGGAAATCGTGTCATGGGTTATAGTAAGAATTTCTTCCCCTTCTCTCTTCCTCTCGTCAATGTAGATTCGCGGAAATTGAATTCTCTTTTGCAACTTAGACGATGAAGTATTAGTGGAAACCCACTTTTGGTATTCAGATGTAAAGTAGATAGAGCGTTGTAAAACCATGAAGAGTCGAAGATAGGGCGGACGGAGTTTTAGAATACGGCGAGGGATTTCTTGTTGGTCAGTTGATCAATTGTTCCTTGTATTTTTTATGGAAGAGAGGTTAATCAAATTTCTCAGCTATCTCGGTTGTTATGTCTCATTCAGATAAATTTGGAAAGGGGATTCTTTAACATGCTTCTACTAGCTCTAGCTTCTGTAGCTACTAGTTTTTTTTTCTGTAGGAATCTAGATGTGGTAGAGTGAGTTATAAGCTATCTCAAGGTTCAACGTTTTCTGTTTTTCCGATTTTCTGTTATTGTAATGGTGTCCTGTTACTTAATTGGATCAAACCGTTTGGCTTTTGTTGGAAGATCTAAGTTTGAATCTGGAGGAGGAATTTCATAAATTTACACATGTTTTTGCTTGGGGGCATAGTTCGGATAGGAACCTCACAAGGCCTAGTGGATCCATTGAAAGAACCGAGACCAAAATTAGATCTTTTGGTTATATATTGCCTATGAATTAGTTAATGGTAATCTACTATTGTACTTTTGAATCCATGTATGTGGCTTCTCGCTGGTTGTTTCTGACTGATCGCTCTTTATGCAAAAAATCTAGGAGCTCGAGCTGTATGAATGACTTCCTCAGTTGAAAATTTAATTTTTCTCTTTTGTGCAATCCACACATCCCTTCTAAATGCATGTGTCTGATATTCTATATGGTTTCAGTTATGGGTAAAGTTGAAGGGCAGGGTGAATCCTGGCATGGTCATGTTACAGCTGTCACTGTCTCTCCAGAATATCGCAGGCAGCAACTCGCGAAGAAACTGATGAACCTTCTCGAAGAGATCAGCGATAAGATGTAAGACCTATTATGTTCTATGTTATTTACCATTTGTTTTCTGAATCCGTAATTAGATAGTTTCAAAGGAAGAAAACTCTTTACGTGCTTCTCATATTAGCTCTCTGCCTTTTCTTGTTTGAATTTTCTCTCTGGTCTTTACTGACCATTTTACTCCTGGTTTTGATCACAGTGATAAAGCATACTTTGTGGATCTTTTCGTGAGAGCTTCTAACACACCAGCCATCAAGATGTATGAAAAGGTAAAGCATATAAGCTTTGAGATCTCATGATGTTGATGACAGTGTGAAGAAATGCATAAATTTCAACTTCCCAATTACAGAGAAGACTTGATCGAATTTCCAATTCTTATGTCAAAACGCCTTAATGGGTTCTTATTCATCGCTAAAAACCCTGTCTCACTCTTTTTGGCAGCTTGGCTACATAATCTATAGGAGGGTTTTACGCTATTATTCAGGAGAGGAAGACGGGTTAGGTGAGGCTTGTTTATCTAAAATGCCTTTTACTTTCCTTTTCACCTTCTTTAGGTCTAACTAAAAATTGTGGTTTTGATCTCAATAATCAGATATGAGGAAGGCATTATCAAGAGATGTAGAGAAAAAGTCTGTGATTCCTCTCAAGAGACCCATCACTCCTGATGAACTAGAGTATGATTAAGTCTCTTGCTTCGTAACTTCATATTTGTCAAAACACTAAGTTCCTTTTGTCGTCGTCATCTTTTTCTATTTGCATTATAAAAAAATATCCTTAGATGATGTTACTGTTCAGTGTTTTCGTATTTGAATTTCCCTTTTTTTTTACTCAATCCATAGTTTAATTTGATTTTGATTTTGATTAAATGAATTTAATATATGATTTGAAAAAATTAATTGCGCCGTCTTCTAGCTTTTGGATGAGCCAAGCGAATATTTTAGAGATAAGAAAACTAATCAGAAACACAGAAGAAATCTCTCACTCTCTCTCTCTCTCTCCATGAGAACTCTAATTTCTCACCGGCAATGTGTGACGTCACCGTTTGTTATCTGCGCCACATCTCCGCCGTTTCCTCGCCGGTGCATTCAGTTATCTTCGTTATCGCCCTTTTCTCCTCCACGCCACAAGCGTCTCTCTTCTCTCTCAATCAGAAACGTTTCGCATGAATCCGCCGATCAGACTTCTCCCTCTAGGCCGCGAACTCTTTATCCTGGTGGTTACAAGCGTCCCGAACTCGCCGTCCCCGGTCTTCTTCTCCGGCTAAACGCAGATGAGGTTATGAGCGGGAATCGTAATGAGACTCTTGATTTGGTCGACCGTGCGATAGCTAAATCGGTCCAAATCGTCGTGCTCGATGGCGGAGTCACCGCCGGTAAGCTATACGAGGCAGCTTGTTTGCTGAAATCACTTGTCAGGGGCCGTGCTTACCTCTTGATCGCCGAACGTGTTGATATCGCCACTGCCGTTGGTGCCAGTGGTGTTGCTCTCTCCGACGAAGGTAAAACTAATTTTATTCAGTGTCTAGTTTTCTGCTTTCTGAATGCAATTGCCCTAGTATGTGTTGTTCGTTACTATTTTCATGGATGATATGTTTCCAAATGCTATGTGCAGGTCTTCCGGCGATGGTAGCAAGAAACACATTGATGGGTTCCAATACCGACTCGGTGGTTCTGCCTTTGGTAGCTAGGATTGTCAAGGATGTTGATTCTGCTCTAAGCGCCTCTTCCTCTGAGGGTGCTGATTTCCTAATACTTGCATCTGGTGAAGATAAACAAGTGGGTTTATTGGCAGATTCTTTGTTGAAGAGCGTGAAAATACCCATTTTTGTGACTTGCAGAAGCAAAGGAGAAGCTACAGAAGAATTGCACTTACTGAAATCAGGCGCCTCTGGTTTTGTTATTTCTTTGAAAGATCTGCGTTCTTCCAGGGATGTTGCTCTTCGCCAATGTCTTGATGGAGCTTATGCTGTGAACCGTGGAATACATAACGAGAATGAAAGCATTCTTAAGGGAAAACCATTGGTTGAGGCTAGTGACCTGCAGGAGAAAAAAAATGCTGCTGGCTTCATGAAATTAGAAGACAAACAGAAACGGATAATAGAAACGGAGAAATCTGTGTTGAGAGAGACGATTGAAATTATCCAGAAGGCGGCTCCCCTGGTGATTTTTATTTAAACATTTGGTAGTTGAAGTCAATTTATTGAAATGGCTATAAACTAGATTTTCTGCGGTTATATGGTTTAACTTGCTTCTTGCACTGATTTTCAATAACAGATGGAAGAAGTCTCCCTTCTGGTTGATGCAGTTTCCCGGATTGATGAGCCCTTTTTAATGGTCATAGTGGTAATTCTGCCCTCAACTCCATCAAATTGTGGTTCCAGGAATATGCATTGGTATTAGCTCTATATTCATGAAAAAAAAACATTTTTATTTATACACTTTTGCCAGCACTGGATAGCTTGAGATAGATATCTGCTAAACAATGAGCATGCTTCTAGTCACTTCTCTTCCGTGCTTCTCAATATTGTGCTGTTTATATGTTATAACTAATAGATTTACTTTGGGTTTTTAGTTTTGGAATATGATTAAAGCAAGACAAGTAGGTCTTATGGTTCAATATAGTTTTTGCAAAAACAGGCATTTTTAAAAAAATTCTTTACTTGGTGGTACTAGGGGGAATTTAACTCCGGAAAATCAACTGTTATCAATGCCCTTCTTGGGAAGAGGTACCTCAAAGAGGGCGTAGTCCCCACTACCAATGAAATCACTTTTCTGTGCTACTCTGACTTGGAATCTGAAGAACAACAACGTTGCCAAAGGCATCCAGACGGTCAATACATCTGCTATCTTCCTGCACCAATACTTAAGGATGTGAGTTTTTCAAAATTCTGTCATCGCAGTCCTTAACTTCTAATTACTTGGAGTAATTGATTTGAGTTGTTGAGCAGATCAATATCGTTGACACACCGGGGACTAATGTGATCCTTCAAAGGCAACAACGTCTTACAGAAGAATTTGTTCCACGTGCAGATTTGCTTGTTTTTGTTCTTTCTGCTGACCGTCCTTTAACCGAAAGTGAGGTATAGGTTACTGTTTGCCTGTCATGTTAGTTATTGTTGCTTTTTCTCAATATGCATCTACTTAAGTAGCTGGTTAAATATTTAGACCATCAAGACTTTCTCATATAGGTTAACTACAGATATCAATTGTATTCTCCATATCGTGGTAAAGCATAGGCCAAAACAAATGAAAGATGGTTTGTTTACTGGTACAGACTGTGGCAAGCTGTATGAAATAAGTGATCATTTTTCTAAAGTACTAACTCTATATGTATTTCAATTTTTATTCTTGGAAATCCAAAGAAGGTCACATATTGGGAACAAGAGTCAAAGATCATGTCCCTTTCATTTCCATATCTGCCTCTAAAGTTCCTGTTATGTCGTAATTGTACTGTTTGTACTAAGATTAATAGTATCTGGAATATTTCTAATAGATCTCTACCTCTGCAGTTTCCTGCTGTCATTTCTGTTCTGTAGGCTGATGTACTTGTTAATGTGTTTATCAGGTTGCTTTTCTCCGGTATACGCAGCAGTGGAAAAAGAAATTTGTGTTTATCCTGAATAAATCTGATATCTACCGTGATACTCGTGAGGTTTATCAGAAACAAGAATTATGTCCATTCTTTTATAGTTTCCGTAGTCGTGGATTTGNGGAAGCTATCTCATTTGTTAAAGAAAATACGCAGAAGTTGCTTAACACAGAAAATGTGATATTGTATCCGGTGTCCGCACGGTCTGCTCTTGAGGCAAAGCTTTCAACAGCATCTTTAGTAGGCAGAGATGATCTAGAGGTCTTGGATCCTGATTCTAGTTGGAGAACCCAGAGCTTCAATGAACTAGAGAAATTTCTGTACAGTTTCCTAGATAGCTCAACTGCTACCGGGATGGAGAGAATAAGGCTTAAATTGGAGACACCTATTGCAATTGCAGAGCGTCTCCTTTCTTCTGTGGAATCTCTTGTGAGACAAGATTGCGTAGCTGCTAGGGAAGATTTGGCTTCAGCAGACAGAATTATCAATCGTACTAAAGAATACGCTCGTGAGATGGAATATGAGAGCATATCTTGGAGAAGGCAGGCTCTGTCGTTGGTATATATTCTATTAGATATATCTTGTTGAATCACGTAGGAGGAAATTGGATTTTTCTTACTTGGCTTTTTCTTGTGTTTTATTCTCCAACTATGATTGCAGATTGATAATGCTAGACTACAAGTTGTCGATCTAATAGGAACTACCCTGCGACTATCAAGTCTCGATCTTGCAATCTCGTACGTGTTTAAAGGGGACAACTCAGCCTCTGTAGCAGCTACATCCAAAGTCCATGGTGAAATACTGGCTCCAGCACTCTCAAATGCTAAAGTAAGTCTGTGGCTCCAAAGATCATCTACTCCGACGTCTGAGATATAGTTTCTATTCATGCATAATTTGAATATTGTCCCATCTTATCGTGTTGTGACCTGATGCTGGTTAATGGTTTCTAAGCCTAGGGATTTGGCTGTACTTCTGGCTACTGACTATGCCTTCTATTTTGAACCATTTGACTTGTTGCAGGACTTACTTGGAAAATATGCTGAATGGCTACAATCAAATACTGCTCGTGAAGGGAGTCTGTCCTTGAAATCTTTTGAAAACAAATGGCCAAAATATGTCAATTCAAAAACTCAACTGGGCATAGATACATACGACCTGCTTCGAAAAACTGACAAATTCAGCTTGAAAACCATAGAGAATTTGAGTGCCGGAACCACATCAAAACGGTTGGAGCAAGATATTCGAGAAGTGGTGAGTCAGAAGTAGTAAATTCTTACATGGTTCTTAATTTACTTGAATTCACTTATTCAGTCGAGTCGAGATCTCTAGTTATTGTGTAATTGGGTTATATCACCAATTCCGAAGTTGCCTTTAATATTTATCTTATTTTCCCATATACCTTGTTAGATTCTTCAATGACAAATTCAAGTGATTCTTTTGACAAGAATGAGTTTTGTCTGCGTTTTCTAGTTCTTTGTGACAGTTGGTGGGCTTGGAGCTGCAGGGCTATCTGCATCACTTCTAACCTCAGTGCTGCCCACCGCAATGGAAGATCTTCTTGCTCTTGGCCTTTGCTCTGCTGGAGGGTAATAACACTACTCTGAATTTCCCCTCTTTCCCATCATCTCATTACTCCGCTTTCTTGTACTACGTTTCCTAGTGTAACACTTCTTGCAATCTGTGTAATGTTATGATGTTTTAGAGACACTATTAGTTGTCTGTAACATAATCTATGTGGCAGGTATGTGGCTATAGCAAACTTCCCGTATCGNNNGTAACATAATCTATGTGGCAGGTATGTGGCTATAGCAAACTTCCCGTATCGCAGGCAAGGTATAATTGGTAAGGTGAATAAAGTGGCGGATGCGTTGGCTCAACAGCTCGAAGATGCTATGCAAAAGGATCTTTCAGATGCGACGAATAATTTAGTCGACTTTGTGAATATCGTTGCGAAGCCTTACCAAGAAGAAGCTCAGCGGAGACTTGATCGTCTTTTAGGCATCCAGAAAGACCTATCAGATATTAGGAGTAAACTACAGTTGCTACAAGTTGAAATCGATAACCTTCATATATCACGAGACGAGATGAAACTTTAGCTGTTCCAATACACTGTCGGATTTTCCTTCTTTACATTGTTCAATGGTGGAAAGTGTATGTACTTTGTCATAATGAATAAGACCTGCCAGTTCCGACTTAAAATGGACTCACTGATGGTTCATTGTATGTGAATTCAAAAGATTGGAGAGGTTCCACACAGTAGCATTATGCGCATATAACTCTGGTATAATTTTTCTACTTCTATTGTTTTCAGATTGTTTGTGGTACAAATCGCTGGATGAATTAGAAGCTCAGGAGAGGAGACTCGTGGAGAAAATACTCTTCTGTTCTTTGACCTCCACATGTACCTCAGTTCACAGGTTAGTATATTAGTTGACTCATTTCTTCACTCATTAGGATTTTTATATTCTTGTGGAGTTCATGAATAGCTTGAACAAATTCATATGCAATCGATTTTCCGCATAGAATATCTAACTTTGTTGTTAATGTTAATGCACTAATCTTTTGACTTAAGTGACTTGAATATGGAAAAGAAATTCTTAGTATAGGTTTCCATGGGGAGTAATTCTCAGCATATGCTAGCTACGATTTCTAAAGATAAAAGCGCATAAATTTCTTTTCTAGCTAAGGATTGGTTGAAAAGTTTTAAAATCTAGAATTGGTAGAATAAACCGTAGTTAATGCTTGATACTAGAAACTATTTAGAATTTTAGTTTTCTAATAAAAGTCATAGCTTTAACCAAACATGTATGCTTGATAACCAAACCTTTTATTTCTTTGAAAACAATGAGAGAATATTAAGCATGGTCAAAAGTTAGTGAAAGAGAAGAAAAATTTCCAGTTGACATGTTTTTGTGTAAGCGTGAAATAGATTCCACCTTCCTTGGTTGCTAAAGATCATAAAGTTAAAATAGACTAACAAATAAAAAATAAACTATAGAATAGTCGAAAACAAAAAAGAAATTTGAAAGGATCTAGCTTTGGATTGTCCTTTTCATTTGGGGACCAGAAGTGGGATGATGATGCAGAGAAAGCTCACTTTGTTTTGGTCCTCGTTACAAAGTTTCTCTTGCTCTGATTGGTTTATACAAATGTAAAATCAAATAAAGGAAAACACGGAAAATAAGCGATTGGTGAATGCGAAATTCGGATGGGCAGGGCTCGTTAGAGAGAGAAAATAAGGTACAGATGCTGGCCTATAACTTTACTTAGCACTAAGTTGCTTCTCACGTTTCTATCTCAAAGCTTCGTCGACATTTCATTACCAAAAAGAACTGTTGTTTTTCACAACACATGAAGGTTTGAAAAGTTTTCCTCACTTGAAATGGAAAGTTCTTTAGCTACCGTAGCTTTATAAAGTACCGTTCCATTAACAAATTAATTTTAAGAGAAATCACTACTGATCACCTCTGTTAAGTATGAGACATGCTTATTGTCAATGTTATATAACTGACCCTACATTTGTTACTTGTTTGAGAACCTATGGGATTACGCTACAGGAGGATCATCTGCAACCCGAGAGCATTGATTCGAGTTCTGAAAAACACGGAAAGACAGGAACATATCCCCATATAAGTTTCCTATTACAGGGCAATACATGTTTTAGAATCATTTATTACATCTGAGGTGTAGGATTAATCATAAGAAGAAAGCTCGGTTTTCGCATGATGTACTTGCTTTTTTCTTTGAATCTCGTTACAATGTACCAACAAGTATTAGGAAACTGTCAATATGGTATACCATATTGATAGATGCTGCAAAATCAGAAACACAATCTCAAGGATTTGGACATGAAACTGATTTCGGGTCATCGGCCATTCCTACTATTGGTTGGCAAGTAGTATGTTGCCGCTTTTGTTCAAGTGCTTTACTCTTAGCAAAACTTCGAAGCAGAAGCAATTACACTGTATTTATCCCGGACAGTTAAAATCGGTTTGGTATTGGATAAAATCATAAAAGAAGACGGAAGATACAGATATCTTTATTGTTTATTATTCATGGTTCATGTCACTTTTCATTACAGTTGCTAGTTGGAAATGTAGCTTAAGGTCCCAGGAAGTTATGGACTTGGTAACTCTTGCCTTTTGTGATTTCTTTGTCCTTCAATTATTGGGTTTGGATTTTGGGCATTTTCGTCATCTAATCTTTTTGGCTTTCATTTTCATTTCTCGTTTAACAAAAATTTATATTAGTAGCATAGAGTTCTGCGCATTGATTTTCTCGTTTCGATATTTTTATGTGGATCATTTTCGAGTTCGATCATATGATTGGCATTGCAATTGCATGATTGGTTGTTCGAATCATGATGTGTCTGATATTTTTTTTTTTTGTGAAAAAGGAGAAATTACGGACCAGCTATACTATAGATGATATTTAAAGGTGAAAATCATGTGTATCCAAAAACAACAAATATTTATTCTAAAAGGCTTCTTGCTCGACCAAATGAACTATCTTAATTGGTGTATTTTTAAATACGTGTTTTACGCTGTAGGAATCCATTACCTTAAATTATGTATTTTCTATAAGAATACTAACGTACCAGATTGTGAAAAAACCTACCAATTTTTGTAGACAAGAGTTGATCTCAACAATATCAAGTTACAGCCCATAAGTTGACGAAGAAAGTAGAAGAAAAACAAACCTCTCGCTCTCACTCTAGTCTCTAGTGACCATAGGTTTGGTAAGCCTCTCTCTCCATTAGGATACTTTCACTGAATTTTGCTTTGAATTTTGTATCATTTAATACTTTTAACCACGGCACAACAATAAACTTGAACTGCTTATTCTTAAATCTGGAAAGTATATGGAGGAAAACATATATGTGGGCTCTTTTATGCAATTTTAACAGGACAATATTGGGATTTTCCTACAAATTATCAGAACATTTAAGTATTAAAAGTTTACTTTTCATTTCTTTATGTTCTTAAAATAAAGATAGTAACTTTCAAATTTTGGTCGGTTAAAAAAATATTACAGCCAAAAAATAATAGCTGGCAGAATTTAGAATTATTGGTTTTACCAACTGGTTGCAAATCGAAGCTTTAATGTGGCAAAGCGTAAAAGTTTATTCGCCAAGATAATATATGTAAGTATTAAAATTGACAAATATTTCAAACGAGTTGTAATGATGTGACTTGTGGTGAGGATAACCAGGTAAATCGATGCAAGTATTAATCACTTTTCAATGCTGCTTCCTAAATAAAATAATGATGTGTTTAACTTTAAATCGACCACATCCAAAGTTATTTGGGGAATAGAATACTAAGAGAGATTAAAGCCATCTTTCCGTAGGACTCCTACCGCTTGATAGGACGAATATGCGTTTAAGGGGTATTGAAAATGCTTTAAAATGTCTAAACTATATGTTTAAGTATCATCTTTTTGTTATATCTTTAAGCTTTCCTCTAGGAGTTTTTAACTAGACGCCGATCAATTGGTTTTGCATAATACAAAATATTACCAACCTATGGATATACACGATAATATCCGTAGACGAAACTAATTAAAGAGTAGTGCTTTAGCAGCGATGCCTTAGAACAGTGGAGGATTCTCATGTGGAAAATGGACTAATTGATGAAACACTTGGATTTTTCATAGGTTCTAAAAACCAGTGTGCTTTTTATTATGTGGACAATTGTCCGAGATATAAAAAGTTAACAGTTCGTGTTAATATCGCTATTATATCACCGTTGGATTTAAACTTTGCTAAACAAGCGAACGAACAAAAATTGTGGATAACTTGGCATTGAATTTGATGATTGTTGCCAGTTAATATGGTGTATACTGTATAAGGTTTAAGTATATAAGTGTTCATGCAATAAAGTTGGAGAAATAATAAAAGCCGAGAGGAATCCAATGCCAAGTGGACTTACCACTATAAATACTTGTTCACCCTTCCCTCTTCCCTTTCACATTCATCCCTCGTTTCTTAATCACCTCTTAACTCAACCCTACGACCCAATCTCTTTTTGTCTCTTTCTCCATTGATCAAAACCAACCAACGATCAAAACCCGAAAGATTTCAGTAACAACCACAAACTCTCATTGGGATCCTCTGTTTTTCTCAAGAACACCAAAAAAAAAAAAAAATGTCAATTGTTGTTTGTCAAGCTCAAGATAAAGTCGTCA